>JASDQU011378559.1:5742-23997 GCA_032191745.1 Picea mariana | reverse complement strand
TGACATTCAAGATAACCAAGTGCAAATCTGCAGGGTCATACAAGAATGTAAGAAGATCTAATTCGTATTCATGAGTTATATCAGAAGATGACAGTTCTGAACAACTGAGTTGAATAGAACTAAATACAGAATAGTGGAAAATGTGGACAGACTGATATATAATGACCAAAGAAAATTGTGATTCATATAGCAAAATAATGCCCAAGTTACATAGCCAAAAAGTGTCTCCAGAATTGAACTCCTTCATTCATCTTCCTTCTGTAGCTTTATAGCTTTACAATTTAGTTATCAGATCCTAAAACTATGGATCTGAATTTCTAGAAATAGTAAACAGGCAGTATTTACAAAGGAATAGGAATAGATCCTCAAAATAAGGTAAATCTTTATCTGTTGGCCCTCAAAATGTGGTTGAAATCTGATGATGTGTAGCTCAGCCTCCCAAGGCTCTCTGATTTGATAATCTGATAATAAAATTCGAATTATGTGATGTGGCTCCCAAAACCCTGAAATTCTGCCTCTTTTAAAGATGGTAAATGACATTTGTACACATTTTCTTCTCTTCATTTTCCAAAAGTGGTTGATTAGATAGATTTGATAATTCATTAATAAAGCCTTAGAAGAGGTTTCAATTCATTCTCATGCAAAAATTTACGATCTGGGAAAAAATTCGGCTATTTTGTCCGTGACAGGCTTTCACCAGCTAATTTACCCGAAAATCCGCTCCTTAGTTGGTGAAAGGCGGAGCTTTCACCAGCTAACTAGCAAAATTCAAGACGGGTTAGCTGGTGAAAGCGCAAATTTTTTAAAAATCAAATTTCTCATTCATGGAGAGTCTGTTTTGCATGCTTAAATAGTCAATCAACATCTACAAATCCTAAGCTTTCCAATGGTGCTTTCAAATCTACATTTGGAGCCTAGGAAGCTAGTCAAATGTTCCCTACAAGATTAGGCATCATTCTTTCAAAAATGCCAGTGCATTTTTTATCGCTAACACTAAGTTCTCTATTAAGTATCATAATCACAGATCTATGTCCCAGATAAGGTTGCAGACACCTGAGTCTCGCAACCACCCCTGCCTCTAACTTGGGAGAGACTTCGTTTGCTTTGAAAGTGTTTCCGAAAGGGTTGGTAGTTAGGGTTTTGTTGGTGCGTTGTTGTAGCGTTGAACCCTGGGTCTGCCCTTGTGTCAACAACCATGATACCCGGACTCATTACCTCATGGAGAAAGAATTATTGCTACTTCAGGACCAGGCTGGTGGGATGGATAATGTTGTTGTTGATAAATGGACTGCACTAAGGAAAAGAGGGGCCCTCTGGGGTCGTTCTTAATTTGTTCATCTCTTGGTACTCCATGTCTAGGACCTGTGGGCCTTGAAACGTGATCTCCTTAGTTATCCCTAGGGTAGGGGATAGCAAGACCAAAATGTAAGCAGTTAATGCAATTAAAATTGGGAAACACATATTTGAAAGTAGTGAAGGAATAATGAAATACTCGAGAGGAGCATCTAGTATATTATGCACCCTGTGGAATGTACATGAGGTAAGCCTGGAACTCACTTTCCAAACTCAAAATCGGATTCTCACAAGGTTCAAGTTTGTTCAAACTGGTAAGATCATTTATATTTTTAATATATACATGCTTGTAAGTTATATGGAAAAAGAAACTTGTTGGCACTCCATTATTAACCTAAAATATACAGAGGTAGATAAAGACTGCATTTTAGTTTGTGACTTCAATGTAACCATTTAGAGCTCAAAAAATAGAGGAGGTAGCATCATTTGTGATACCTTCTGGGAGAGGATGGGGAAGTTGATAATTGATTAGGACCTCATTGAGATAAAACCTATCACAAGTAGATTTACTTGGACCAACAAGAGAACATGTCAGGGAAATATAACAACTAGATTAGATGGATTCCTCATGCACAACAACTTAATTTTACAAAACCAATCTCTAAAGTCCAAAATTCTTCTGGCGAGCATCTCAGATCATAAACCTATCTCTCTAATACTTCAGGAAGTCTGTTACAGCCTTATTTTCCACCCTAGAGTCTCATGGGGGACTTATTGATGATGACATGTTGACACACACTATTTTTACCTGGAATTCAATCATTTATGGGGACAATTGCGCCTGAACTACTTCACAGAGCACGACCAATCACTAGATGCATAGTTGTTCACTTGCGATCTGCTACTAGTTGGAGTACTAGTGGATCGCAACCACCTCTCGAGCCTTCTATATTTGGTGATTTCCAAAGATATCAATGCTAGATGAGTTGGTTTTCTTGTGGCAGGAGATTGGGAACTCTCAACACATTTGAGGTTCATTGAGTTTTATATATCTAGAACCATCTCTTAGCCTCCTTCACCAATCTATAAAAGGAAGGTCATCCATGGGAAAGAAGAGGAAGAATCATTTACAGACATATCTTTTTGGATTTTCAAAGGATCTTCTCCATGTAGATCAAGTTTTCCTTGCATGAGTGAGAGCTAAGGAGGAGCAAGGGAAAAGAGTACGAGGAGGAATGCATCTGTCATTCAAGGTAACAAAGTCTTGATGTACTTCTCCATTTTCATGATATAGATCTATGCTCTTCCCCTGTCCATATTGATTGCATTCAATTGTAGAAGAGAGATTTGATCTCACCTTGAATAGATCAGATTAGATCTGAATTAGATTAGTGGTTTTCCTAACACTAGAAGAATAGAAGATCGGTATTTATTTGTCTCCTTGTGTACATGAAGCAATTTGCAAGATCTAGAGTTGGATCTCGAGAGTTGTATCTCATACGTGTGAGGACAATCGTTGATTGAAAGGTATGTGCATCACCATTCTTGGTTAAAAGGAAATGAATCTATTTATATCTAGGGAAAACTATTTAGGAATCTAGCCTCGTTGTCTGTCTTGGGTCAAGGGTATATCCAAGGGAGGTCTGACTTACCCGTAGTCCGGATTTATCCGTAACAGAATTGGCGAGTCCATTGAGGAGGAATATTTGATTCTTATCTAGATTTTTTCCATCTTGCTTTTAGTTATCTAAAACATATGATCAATTCATAGTATTCCCTGTCACTACCTAACAGAGTGAATATTTAGAAAGTCTTCATGTATGTTGATGATAATTTCCTTCTTTGAATGGTGTCAAACTAAGTACATGTTTGCCTTCAGACATATTTGGTAGGATTCCTTTAGGTATTGACAATTCAAGATATTGTTCGGCAAGAGATGCATATATATCATGTCATTCCTTAGGAATAGTTAGTTGGGTGAAGTCTACCACAATAGGTGTAGTGTTCCCTGGTCCAACCATCATTCTTTCAGATTTGGCACAAGACAACAAGGAAGGTTGGAGTGGAGGCATAGTACTAGAGACAAACCGTAGGACCACTATGGTAAGCAATTGTGCAATATGGCTATGGTTTGACATGTCAAATTTAACTGGATGTATGCATGAAGCATGGATTGTATATGGGGATCAGTTAATGATACAACAAATTGAGGAAACACTAAACTCCAAACTGCACCATTATGGAGTGGAGCAAAGAATCCATCAACAAGTGCATCTTGAAACTTGTAGTGACAGGAATCAAGTATGCAACATTAAGAATAAATGTTCAGGCCAAGATGGACAAATGGATTTAGGCCAAATTGAATGAGACTAATATGGACATATGAGAATTTATGTTTTAGTCCCCATTCAATATCTTTAGGAGTAATGAGAGGAACTCAGTGAGCATCTTTTTCAAGATGAAGAGCTACATTTGCAGTGTTATATCTAATTCAAGTAGCGGCTCATAAATCCCATACAGACATATTATAGACATTAGAGGCAGGGATTTTAGGTAACTTCCAATTTTTGTTCGGTTCAAATTCCTTTACTATAAGAGAGTCACTGAGAAATCATATTCTTGTTCATCATCTCTAACATTTTGCATAGTATTGGAAGATACAGAGAAATATTTATGAGAAACTAGTATTGAATCCATTTTAAACTTTTCTCACTCGAAATCGGAGATAGAACTTCTAACTATCAAGGGACGCAAACTAGTGGGACCTACTTGGTCTTGGACGCCTCTCCCTTGGAATTTAGTGACCTCTGACTACCCTTTGTGCATAATTGATCAAATGGATGCATAGAAAAAGTGTGTTTTGGAGGCATAGTAGTAGAGACAAATTGTAGGACCATTGTGGTAAGCAATTGTGAAATATGGCTATGTTTTGACATGTCAAATCCATTCAACTAGATGTATGCTTGAAGCATGGGTTCTATATCAAGATCTGTTAATGATACTACAAATTGAGGAACCACAAAACTCCAAATTGTATCATTATGGAGTGGAGAAGAGAAGCCACCAAGAAGTGCATCTTGAAACTTATAGTGTTGGGAATTAAGTATATAACATAAAGAAGAAATGTTGAGGCTAGGATAGACTAAGGGATTTAGGCCAAATTGAATGAGACCAATATGAACATATTAGAATTTATGTTTTTGTCCCCATGTAATGTTCCTGAGCCATTATTCCAGGAACATCACGGTTTTGGGTGTCTTTTAAAACTTTTCTGGTTGTGGCATTTTGTCAAACACTTTGTTGATCTACTTGTTTACATGTGTTTACTTGTAGGATGGCCTCTTGATTTTGGACTTAGGGTTTTAGTTCATGATTTATATATGTGTTGCAGCAATAAACAAGAAGACACAATCATGGAACATACCTCAACCATATGCAATATGATAGACAAGCCAAAACATCTCAAATCTAATTTTATTCATGAATAGAAAAACCTGCTACAATGAAGATGTCAATCTGGAAACTCAACAGATGGATCCAATAATATAATAGAAGTTGCATACAAAATGCTCCAATAGGAGATACTGTAAGCCTCCAAAGTATGGATACCCATTGAAGGCTGAATACAAGTAGATCTGGGTCGTAAGACTGTTAAACCCCCAAGCTGGAAAGTAGCCACGCTCTGTTGGAATGTTGAACCTCCTCAATAATTCAGCCTTGCTGCCAAAGATGCCCAATCACTCCAATAAATATGCCAAATAATAGATCGGGTGATGGCAAGAACAACCTAGGTGCTCAAATATCCAAGATCCCTCTCAAACCCTATGGATCTAAATCTCCTCTAAGGAATGGTACGCCCCCCTGGATGCCTGAAACCCTAGATAATTCAACCTCCCTCCTAGATGCCTCCAAATGCTCCACAAAACCACTAGAATGATAGATCAGGGCTTGGTTACCTCTCTGGTGAAGTCCCAAGCGAAATGGTGAATATCTAAACTAGCCAATCACTAAAACCATTTTCTAAAGTTTGCTCCTCTCCTCCAATTCGTCCCATGCATCTAATATATCAAATGGCACCTGAAACTCCTCCTGAATGGACTAGATCTGATGTCCAAGACCCTACAATGAAAACCCAGGTGATAGAATCTCCAAAAGCCCTGCCAATCACCTGCAATGAACCTCTCTCAAAGAATTGTGTCCCCCCCCCTTGCTAGAAACCCCCGATGGTGTGCCCTCCTTCTCTTCCTGTGCATGTGGCTGGTGTAGAACCCTCCTGCACTGATGTAGATCCAAACTAGAATGGTGTGGGACCGTATTGCATCTCCAAGACCAAGATTGGGACAAGCTAGGTGGAATCTTTCACCATCGAATCGTCCTCTAGGGTTTGTTAAGTCAAAACCCTCAAAACCCCCAAGGTATGGGCTCTCTAGCTAGAAGCCAGATATCAAAATGATAAACATACATGAAAGTGAATGAGCAGAGGCCCTTGCCTTTCCTTTATACTTTTGCCTCACCTTGTCCCTCCAAAGTGACTTTCATTTTATTAATATTTAATTAATTAATTAATTAACCTTTTTACCTCTGAAAAACACCTTATCTCTCCTTCTGGCTTCCCTAGCCATTGAAAGTCATTTCTCGTCATCCTATCCTGTAGTGTTGTTCCTTCCGATTCCAATGAGCTATTACACTGAGAGGTTCCTCCAAGTATAGTGCCCAAAATGGCCTCTTCAGTGAATTTAATTGACTTATAGCCAAAAATACTCAAAACCATGGAAATCGTCGGAATGCCATGGAACCAAAGCCAATCTGTGAGGAATGGATCATAATGATGAAGTAGGATGAGAAATGCAAACTGGACCCCACAATGCCTCTCAATAAACCTTGTACTCTCTAGAACATCCATCTGGGTACTCTGGTCATCATAAACCTTTGCACTGTGATGATGTCCCAAAGTGGGGACATTACACCCCATTCAATGTCTTCAAGAGTAATGAGAGGAACTCGGTGAGCAAATTTTTCAATGCTGAGAGCTACATTTTCAGTGGTATATCTAATTCGAGTAGCAACTTGGAAATCCCATACAAACATATTATATATTTTAGAGGCGGGGATTTTAAGTAACTCCCAATTTGGGTTTGGTTTAAATTCCTCTACTATAAGAGATTAATCTAAGAAATCATAATCGTGTTCATCATTTCTAACATTATGAATAGTATTGGAAGATACAAAGAAATATTTGTGAGAAACTAATACTAAATCCATTTTAAACTTTACTCACTAATAATCAAAGAAAAACACTTAACAATCAAGGGACACAAACTAGCAAGACTTACTTGGTCTTCGACGCCTCCCACTCAAGTTTAAGGGACCTCTTATTTCCCTTTGTATGTAATTGATGAAATATATGCTACAACTTTGAATATGAATCTCGTATTTGAATTCATTAAGAAAACTTAAATCACACAGTCATTGAGACATACATAATGCAAAATAATGTGAAGTATCTAAAGGGGGTTGTCCATAAAATTCATGATTGGCGGGCTATGATAATGCCCTAAGAGGTTCATCTGCTTGACAATTTTATTTTGATTAGCATGACAGCCTAGCCACCAATGTCTAATTATGCTCTGAAATCCCCAAATAATTTTGAAAGTTTTATTCTTGCCATGTTACTTTATCTTTATGTACATATTTTTGGACTTTATCCCAACTATACCAATAAGAAAACAAATTACTTATTTTTTGAGGAGACATACAGTCTATATTGATTATAGGGCCATTACTTGAATAAGAACATGTACTTGAACGTGAGCTAGATGTGGAGGGTTTCTATATTTTTTTCCTTAGTTGGCTTGCTTTAGCTCATACCAAATGTGGAAAGCTCTATTATCCAAGCAACCCATACAAGAGTTGTTTCAGCCTCTAGATCACATTCTCTTTGTATACTAAAATTTATTTCTACATCTTCAAATTCATTAGGACCTCTTTCATGCTTAACCATCATGGCCTTCTTAATTTATTCCTGGTCTTTCTACCATGATTTGAATTCTTCTAAAAAGGAATTATATATTTCTTTTATTTTCTCTACCTTTTCTAGAGCTTGAGTGGTTAGATCTAGAATAGGATTATTTAATTTATCAGTTATGATCATCTTCAAGACCAAATATTTTTCAAATGAATCTTCTTTCTTTTTAGAAGGACTATAAGGAGAAGGATAATCTTATGGTCTGAGTTTCTTCACTAGTTCTAGAGTCAATAATTCTTTAAGATCAGTCATAGCATCGACAACTACAGAGAATTGATATTGTAAATATTCTATGTTTTAAATAATTAGTTGTATTATCCAAACTATTAACCTTTGAAAGATATAGATGCAAATCAGATAAATGATGTTTGATTTGTACATCATCCCTAGATACATCATCTAGAATCTGAATCATGCATGTAGTCTAGTAATTACCATAACTTGCTAGTATTATTTCTATGAATGGCTTAGGATCTTATGGTTTTCTATAATGTATAAATTCAAAATAAAAAACTATAGTGCCATCTCAATAGGTTTGTGTATAATTTGATGGAGCAAGAGACCTATTTGGTATTATTTCTTTCCAGCTTCTAGCTTTTCTCTAGGAAAAGATGATCTAATCATTTTGCTAACTAGTAAATCCTATGTACGATTCTCTAAATCATTCAGAAATTCTATACAATATTTGTAGCTTGGATACTAACCGAGATTTCTAGTTCTGGAAACATAACTTGGCTCACTTGTAGGACTAGGCTAGCCAGTAGAGGCAAAATTTTGTGACATTGACCTAGACAGTCATATTTTTTTTTTTATCTCAGATCTACTAGACTTATTGACAGTATATGCAATCAACATGCCTTCCTTTATGTCGATGAGGATTTTCATCTCTGACTAGTGTCAAACTAAGTACATGTCTACCTTCAAACATATTTGGCAAGATTCTTTTAGGTATTAACAGGTTAGGATATTTTTTAGTAAGAGCTTGTTCGAAATATTGTTGTCATTGATGTCAAAGATAGGGGGAGACTACAGATGCCCAAGATAAATATTGTGAGATGGAGATTGTTGGAAATATTGTTTTTGGATTTTTTCTGCTCAGTTTGGATACCCTATCTTTGAAATCCTTTTTACTCTTAAGAACTATATCAAATGGGATCATAGGATATATGAAAGCCTTTTTACTCTTAAGACCTATCTCAAATGGGAGCATAGGATATATGGTTGAAAATTTTATTCTGATACCTTTCCAATGATATATGGTACTCCCTATAACTCCATAAGAATGAGGAGATATGAAATATTTTGTTAGGTCAACCCAGTTAGAAAGTACAGGTCGACCTAGTGAGTTTTACAAGTTGGCTCGATAAGTAAACATTGAAACACTATAAATAGAGGATAGATGTGCGCATTTGAAGAGTATCCAAGCAAAAAGAGCAAGTACAAGTGTGTATAAGAGATATGAGGTGCACAATAGCAGATGAGGAATATTCTTGGGGTCTAAAGGTGTGCAATAGGAGTTTTCTTAGAGTTTTAAGGGTGCGCTATGAAAAACTAAGTTCTATGATGCTACAAAGTGCATTTTTTTAGGTTGTGATGTTGTAGTCTGAATTGTATTCTAGGAATGATGCTATAAGGTTTACTAGGGCATGAAGGCAAATATGACTAGACTTTAAAGCTATGTCTGGGGTATGAAACAAGAAGAGGCACCAAAGAATGAAAGTTAAGGGTATGATGATGCTCTGAAATTTATGAAGTATGAAACTTGTATCTGAAGTCAGAAGTACTTTTTATATGAAGATCTTAGATTGATACATATACATGTCTTATTGATTTGGTGCTCAACTGACTAGATTGGTGTCTCCAGTAGGTTGGTGCCTATACAATATCTTGTTGAGTTGGTGCTTAGCTGAAGAGATTGGTGTCTCTAGTAGGTTGGTACCTACACAATATTTTGTTGAGTTGGTGCTCAGCTAAAGAGATTGGTGTCTCTAGTAGGTTGGTACCTACAAGCTTTGTAACAACAAATTGGTTCCTACAGACATTTATAAAGATAAGTTTTTGTGGTTTTCTCACACAATGGTTTCCAAATTAAACTTTGTGTACTGTGATTTGATTTTACATGCATTTATTGTTTTAAAGTTAATGAATGATTGAATAATGCTCATTTAAAGTAAAAATTATATTATATTGATTCACCCCCACTGCTCTTCGCATAAGCATAAGTTCAAAAAATGGTATCATAGAAGGTTCCTTCGAAAATAGTCTATCCACTGAAAGGTAGATCTCAAGAGAGCACATGGCTAGTCAATAAGGTTTCTCCACAAACAAGGCTCTGTTTTTTTACGGAAAAAATATGCCTTTTGGATCATAAGGATATGAACATATATAATAGCCCTTGGGTTTGATATTTGGAAATCATTTGTGACTGGTTATACAACCCCAAAAATTCCACCAACAGATGCGGTTGGGAAGAATCCTAGTGAAAATAATGCAAAAGCCATGAATTCCATCTTATGTGGTCTATCAGACTCTGAATTTGTTAAGGTGATGCATTGTGGATCGGCAAAAGAAATTTGGGACAAGCTTCAAAATATCTATGAATGTGATGAGAAGGTTAAGAAGGAAAAACTACAAACTCATAAAAGACAGTTTGAGAGCCTGAAAATGAAAGATGAAGAGAATGTTACATCCTATCTTCTTCGTGTTGACAAAATTTTCAACACCATCAGAGGACTTGGTGAAAAGGTTGAAGAATCGATGATTGTACAAAATGTGTTAAGATCACTTCCCTTAAGATTTGATGCCAAAGTTTCTTCCATTGAAGAAATGAATGATCTTGATTCATTAACAATGGATGAATTGATGGGATTCTCACTGCATATGAGATGAGGACATAAAAAGAAAATCCAACATAGAAGGAAACAACTTTTAAAGAATCAAAGAAGAAAAAAGGACAAAAATTATGTGATTGTTCCAACCATGAGTTAGATATATAAGAAGCACAATTCATGAGAAAGCTAAAAAGAGGATCTGAAAAATACAAAGATAAGATACCCTTCAAATGTTTTAATTGTGGCAGAGTATGACATTTTTATACTAAATGTCCATATGCAAAAAGGGAAGATAGTGATGATGAAGACAATAATGATGAAAAAGAATATAATAATAAAAGCAAACCCTATAAACACAAAAGAGGAAAATGTACTAAGAAGAAGAGTGTTTACTTTAGAAAGGATAGTAGCTCGTCTGAAGAAAATGATGGATATGTTTATGATATTAACAAAGAAGAATTATTATTCATGGCCATGGATACAAAGTCTACTAATACAGAAAATGAAGACAATCAAAAAGAAAAATCAGATTAAGAAGAAGACATCGATGGAGAAGTGAATATTGAAGCATAACTCGTTAGTTCCTTAGAAGAAATAGACAGACTCAGGGGAGAGAATAAAAAGCAGAAAGAGCAATTGCACAAATATGAAAAGAATGATCATGATCTTGATGAAACATAAAAAAAAATAGTTATCATCCTAAAGACTTGTTGGGCCCCAACAACCCCCTTCTTTTTCTTTAACCAAAATCTAGGGTCCCTCGAAATTTTACGTGGATTCTTTGTTTGTTTCCCTTTGAATTGATTGGATTGGTATTGGTTTGCTTTGTTTCGAGATTGGTTTGATTTTATATTATTTTGTTTTGTTTGGTTTGAATTTCATGAAATTTAAATGCCATTTCATTTTACTTTCTACAAATTTTTAATGTTGATGGACGAGCTTCATAATTTGGGAGTTTTTATTATGACACATATTTTCTATGACATTTGTTCATATTTGATCAAATTTGAATGAAGGAGAGACGAACATAGAAATCTTAATTTAAATGAAAACCTTAATTTTTATCAACTTTTACTTTCGTTTAAATTACGATTATGTTTTCCTCTTTTGCTCATTAACAATCATTTTCACAAAATCATTTGGTAGGTTTAATTAATTAAATTATTTTGTTAGTTTGCATCTCATTTCAAAATTTAAAAAAAAAATTATATATATACATTATTTGTTTGATTTTGTGAAAACCCAAAATTAATATTTTTCTCATCTCCATCAACTTGAAGCTTCTAGAATTTTAAAATCATATAAACAATGTTTGTTTAGAACTTATAATTAGTTTAAATTCATTTTTTATTTAATTGTTCTAGATTTTGTTTTATTCACAATTTTTAGGTTATTAATTTAGGTTTCTTTTTGTTTCACAAGTTTCTATTATTAGTTATTTAGTACGGATTTGATCATGGCTTGATTTTATTATCTAAATACGTTCAAGATAATTGATCCAAAAATAATATTGGATTGTTGCAAATAAATTATGAACAACAACAAATAAGATTTGGAAATGCATTCAAGAACAGACACACGATTTTGAGGGACTTGTTTCAGCCAAACTGTAAGGAATATGAAGAAACGGTTGAAAACCCATCTCTAGAATGGACCCATTTAGCTTACAACCAGGAATTTTCTCAAACAAATGCACGATTTGAGAGATATTTGTTTCTCTTTACGAGGCAAATTTCAGGTGGCGGAAATTATTAGTGACACCCAAACTGTTCATTCATTGTATAAATATATGAGAAAATTCAGAGCCATGGGGATCCAAGAATTTGAGAGGATGATTTTTATCCTTTCTCTTTTGTATATTATTTCTTTTCTAAACTTTTTTTCTTTTAAAATGGAGTAACGGATGGTTGGAATCTTTGAGAGAATGGACAAGTATTTTCAAAGAAGAATATGGAATTCCAGATTGCTTAATGACTTTTGTCCTGTGAGTAAAATGGTTTTATTTTCATTATAATATATTCATATTCTTTGAATAATTGATTATGCATTGATTTAAATTAGCTTTAGTCTATTTTATCAATACATGGTTAATTGCTATCATTTATATATTAATTTTTTCAATCTTTAAGAGTCTATTATCCCAAAAGTTCTTCCAAGACCATATCATGAACATATTTTCTTGAAACAATATGAGAAAGCAGTTTACTCTTTGGCTTTCATCCTGTGTGGACTTTGCAGTGTTTTTTCATTGTCTTCTCGTGTAATTTCTTGCTGTGAAATGTTATCTGTGTCGGATTAGTTTTAGTCAGTTCTGCACATAATATTTTATATCATGTCTTTCTTTATGTTGTTCATTATCTGTTATTCTATTTTGTATCTATGATTAATCTGTCATTTGATTATTATTGATTTATTTTGGATATTAAATGATGGATAATATTAATACTTTGAATTGAGTTTCCTTTCATTCTAAGTGTTGATTATCATAAGATCACCAGATCTTTACATTTATCATTATGTTGTTATATTCTCACTCCAACACATCTTTGAATTTATTCTGGGAGTATTAGTATTGTCCTGTCACAGGTTTCCCTCACATGAATGACATTTAGGAGCTCGAATTACACAAGAAGGTAAACTCAATTTAATCGATTAGTTACAGGTTAGTTTGTTTTTTATTTAGTTAAATTATTTATTAATGAAATGAGGATAGCATGAATTGGCTTTGGTTGTTTACGTATCGTTATTTCAATTATATTTGCTTAGTATTATCAGTTTTGAATCTTTAAACATTCCAGAATAAAACAAAAAGATTTATGTGTTTTCTTTATCCAGTTTAGAAACACTTTTAAGAACATTCATTTCGCAAGAGTTTAAGTAAACTTTGCAAGCTGTATATACATTGTTTATAATCATACGCATATACTCATGTTCCTATTCAAACACTTGCAATTATTAAATTTATATTCTTAGTATCATAGCTTTTAGATTAGTTTCATTTCTTTTATTATTTTTAGGACATTAGTTGGCTAACGGAGCCATTAAACCCGTCGGGTCATTTCATTCCAAACGGCTTGAGTTAATTAGACAACTCCGGTCTGGATTTGACCTTCCGGTTGATGGTGTGTCATTTACGCCCGTGAACAAGACTCGACTAGAAGAGGCAAAAATGATAGAAGAAGTGTTGAGAAGCCAACTTAAATAAAATGAAGAAAATTGTGAGAAGCTAGAGGTTGAAATTGTTTCCTTAAGAAAGGAACTGGACAAAGGAATTGGAGAAAGCAATTAATCAGTTGAGTAGAAGCTTGAATTTTGGAAAAAAGTATTGAAATATTATATAATATTATCAGTCACCAAAGGTCACCATTCATAAAGACAGGTATTGGCTACGACGAAAAACAAAATACCCCTGAGGGAGATGCAAGCATTAAGGTCACAAAGTCATCAGAAAAGGAAAATGAAGAAAATCCTTAAAAGTTATTCTAATATTCGCAAAGGCTCCATCAATAATGAAAGCATCAACATGAAAATAAATGATGATGAGCAGAAACCTTATTCTTCTCACAAGAACAACAAGAATGAGTTTAGAATATTTGTTCCACCAATAAGGTCTTTCACGACCCGGTACCAAAATATATTTCTTGGCTATTGTTTTTCTTGCAATAATTTCGGTCATAAGAACTAGATTGTAGAGGTTATGCAAGAAATGATCATGTGAGAGATAGAAATAGAGGTTATTATAAGACCTTAAAGAATGATTATGTGAGCAACAAAACCATAAGTTCTCATGGGTTTGTTGATAGAAACTACAATTCATTTTCTCCCCTACCTGATTATAATAAAGTCTGCTAAACAAAACAGGGAAGAAGATGTTCTTACCAAGCATAGAGAAGAATACACAAAGGTGTGGAAAAGGAAGTAAGAATAACCAAAGAACAAAGAATGTGGACTTAAAATGTATGTTCAAGACAAAGGAAGTCAATGGTACATTGATAGTGGATGTTCAAAACACATGACAGGGTATCCAAACAAATTTCTCACCCTAAGGAAGAAAAATGAGACAGTGTTACCTTTGGGGATAATGCTTATGCAGGGATAGTTGGAAAATGTATTATTAGTCTTGATAATGGAAAGACTAAAACATAGAATGTCTTATATGTTGAAGGGTTTTAAAACACAATATTCTAAGTGTTAGTCATATGTGTGATCAATGTTACAACCTCACATTTCATTCTAAAGGATGTGAGATAAGGAAAGCAGGTTCAGGAGGGTTAGTGGAAAATGCAAAAAGAACCCCGAGCAATGTATACATTCTCAAAGAAGTCAAAGGAGAAAATTGTTGTATGGGATAAGTAAACGAAATCTAGGATTGATATCTCTTTCATCTCATCAATAAAGGGAAGCACAATCTCAGGGGGAGCAGCCCTTTCCCATCGATGTCAAAGGGGGAGAAGTTGCAAACATAGGAAGAATTACTTACACAAGGAAAGTTGCAGACAGGGGAAGTGTTACAAAATTGACTCAGGGTTTCCATCAATGACAAAGGGGGAGATTATTGGAAATATTGTTGTCCTTGATGTCAAATATATGGGGAGACTACATATGCCCAAGATAAATATTGAAAGATGGAAATTGTTGGAAATATTGTTTTTGGATTTTCAATGCTCAGTTTGGATACCCTATCTTTGAAGGCCCTTTTAGTCTGAAGACCTAGCTCAAATGAGAGAATAGGATATATGGTAGAAAATTTTATTTTGATACCTTTCTAACGGTATATATCACTCCATGTAACTCTATAGAAATGAGGAGATATGAAAGATTCTATCAGGTCAACTTATCCAGAAAGTATAAGTTGACCCTGCCAGTTTTACAAGTCATCCCCATAAGTGAATGCATAAACACTATAAATACAAGATAGATGTGCTCATTTGAAGAGTATCCAATCAAGAAGAGAAAGTACATGTGCGTAGAAAATATATGAGGTGTATGAGAGGAGATGGGGAATAATCTTGGGGTCTAAAGGTGCACAAGAGGAGTTTTCTTGGAGTTTTAAGGTTGCACTATGAATAACTAAGGTCTATGATGTTGCAAAGTGCATTTTTTTTAGGTTTTGATGTTGCAGTATAGAATTATATTTAACGAATGATGTTATAAGGTTTGTTAGGGCATGAAGTAAAAATATACTAGGGTTTGAAGCTATGTCTAGGGTATGAAGCAAGGAGAGGCGTTGGAGCACGAAAGTTAAGGGTATGATGATGTTGTGAAATGCATGAAGTTTGAAGCATGTAGGTGAAGTCAGAAGTAATATGTGTATGAATATCTTAGATTGATACCTATACATGTCTTACTGAGTTGATGTTGAACTGAGGAGATTGGTGTCTCTAATAGGTTGGTGCCTACACAATATCTTGTTGAGGTGGTGCTCAATTGAAGAGATTGGTGTCTCTAGTAGGTTGTTGCCTACACAATATCTTGTTGAGTTGGTGCTCAACTAAAGAGATTGATGTCTCTAATAGATCGATGCCTACAATATTTGTAACAGTAGGTTGGTGCCTACACATATTTAAAAAGATAAGTTTTTGTGGTTTTCTCCCACAAGGATTTCCAAATTAAACTATGTGTATTGTGATTTGAGTTTATATGCATTTACTATTAAAAGTTAACGAATGATTGGTGAATGTTCATTTAAAGTAAAAAATAACTTATATTGATTCACTCCCACCCCCTCTCAATATAAGCATAAGTTCAACATAGATGTATATATATTATGTGATTCCTCGGGAATAGTTATTTGGGTGAAGTCTACCACAATAGGTGTAGTGTTCTCTAGTCCAACCACCACACTTTCATATTTGGCATGAGACATCAAGGAAGGATGGAGTCCTTGCACCTTAGATATTCCTAATGCATATTTAAATCAAGAAAAATATTTTGTAGATTTTCCTTACAGGGAAGGATATCACGGAATTCCTCAAAAGGCTTTTGCAAACCAAATTTCTCCAACAAAAGTTGAATATTGCATAAAGGAGATTGATGAATTGCTTGAAATAAAGCTAATAGAACCGAGCCAAAAGTCCTTCGGCATGTGTAGGCTTTTACGTGAATAAACACTCTGAACAAGAAAAGAGGTAAGCCCGGAATGCTTATCAATTATAAAACTTTGAACTCTACACTCTTTCCATTAAGATATCCTTAACCATCAAAAGAGATCTTACTTGCTAAAATAGTAAATTGCAACATATTTGGCAAGTTTGATCTCAAGAGTGGGTTCTAGGAGATTGGTATTGTTTCAAAACATAGATATAAAACAAGATGTGTTTCTTCACATGGATAACACTAGTGGAGAGCAATGTCGTTTGGATTAAATAAATCTCCATCTAATTCCAAAAAATGGAGGATGTATTTGGACATCTACAATTTGTAATAGTGTGCATAGATGTCATATTAGTATGTTCATATGATACTAAAGAACATAAAATGCACCTAGAAGAATTATTTATAGTTGTTTGTAAACATGGTCTAGCATTGTCAAAGAAGATGGATATTGGAAAACTGAGTATGGAATTTCTTGATTTAATAATCTGTCAAGGAACAGTCAAGTTTCACACTCATGTTCTTCAAGCACTTTCAAAATTTCCAAACAAATTTTTTTATAAAACTTAGTTTCAGATATTTCTTGAATGTATGAATTACATCAGGCAATTGTGATAAAAACCAACCAATTGATGTGCATATTCTCTAAAAAAGACTCAAAGCTACTCCAACACCATGGAATGAAAAAATGGCTAGGGAAGTCCAAAGCATCAAACAAAAGGTACATAACCTTCCCGCCTTATCATTGCCTCAACAATATTTACCTTTTATTATAGAAATTAATGCTTCTACTGATATTTGGGAAACTATATTGTTACAAGCTCATGTCCACGGAGAGAAAGTATGTTCATATGCATCAGGATGTTTCAAAGAACCTGAATTATAGTATCCATCATCCCATAAAAAAATTTTGCAGTTAAAAATGGAATCAAAAGGTTCATATTCTTCTTAAACTAGTCCACTTTATTATAAGGACAGACTTGAAGCATATGAAGAGCATACTCCAAAAGAAGAGGCTTCTAGAACAAGGTAATAATTGATTATTAAGATGTAGTATTTAATTAAAAGGATTCAACTTTGACATTATATATAAACCAGGCAAAGAAAATTGTTTAGCAAATTTATTGACTAGAGAAGGTTCTAAGTTAGCTTCATGTAAAATGCTTAGAAGAATAATTGTATATGGTTGTATTAATTGKCATGTAAATTATCAATGTTAGCAATGCTTAAGTCTTTTAATCAAGAGTCATGAATGTCAAGAACAAATATTGACCTAGATTGTAAATAACTTTAGAGAAGTCAATCCTTATAGTTATTTTATAGAGTCGTGAAGGTTGTCATAGGCACTTTTCCAGCAAGCATCCTCAAAGACATGGAGTCTTCATTTACATCTTTGATCCATGGTGGACGTATAAAGATTATTGCTAGGTTTTCAAATTGGTACAATACTACAAAAATATTAGTTTCACTTGTGAGTGTGTTGATCTTGGACCATGGCGATGGTCTCTGTGGCTTCGGATATTCATGTACCAACTAGTTCCCAGAAAAGTAGACTATCATAAAGATAGACACACTATGATATTGATCTACTGATAGCTATGGAAACAAGGAGATTTTGACATGTGTAGTTCAACTTTGCCATAAAATTAGATGGCCAACAACTCCAAAAATTATATTCTCCACCAAGTTCCATAGGAAAACATTAGAAGACTATTTCCCTCTTCTCTTCTCTTCTCATATCATCCTTTCAGATCATGATTTCCCACCTACTTTGGCATTTTCTCCTTGTAATCTTTGCTTCTCACTTTTGCATATTATGGCCCCACAATATATATTCCTCGAAGAAAATATTCTTGATTATGATTTTGATCAGATGCATGCAAATATTTAGGATGAGTATCCTTCAGATGCAGACGGTGCAGATTAATAAAGAGATTTCCACTATAATAAAGTTTTGTAGTGTTGTGGGCCACATTTCTCCACTTTGTAATAATTATATTCTCTTTGATAGGA
>JASDQU011378555.1:3757-14482 GCA_032191745.1 Picea mariana | reverse complement strand
ACCAAGGTCAAGCATCCACCCAAACTAATCCATCCATATGTCATGAAGCATCACCAAGGGGATGGGAAACATAGTGTTGTCCTAGCAATGCAAAAACACTTTTGGAGTTACCCCAAAGGATAACATTATTTCTTTATGATAAAAGTGTTTTCTTTAACTGATCCAGGTGGATATCAGTGGCCACACACCTATTCCACTGGCTCGAAAAACAATTTTCTACCTTGGCAGTGTTTCGATAGTTTTTTCGGGTTTCAAACTTCTGGGGTCATTTTGAGGCCCTAAACGACATTTTTGGGGATTTGGGGCCCGAGAAATTGCCAAAGGTACTAGCCTGGGCCAGTAAAAAAATGTTCTTCTCGATTAGACCTTTCCAACGGTGTATAAAGCGCCCCAAACGTAGATCTTATGCAAAAGTTACGCCCTCGAGAAGTTGATGTATCAACTACCCCCATCGGGGCCCCTAAACGTTTTGGATTTTCATTTTCCGGAGTTAGGGTTTTGTATTTTCCTTATGTTAAAAATGCCTTTGGAGCCTCATTGTAACAATCATATTCTTACGAATGCGAGTAACTATCACATCTCTTCTAAGAGATAAGATTCCACCATTCTAGCGAGTCTTTCACTTTGTATTTCTACAGTTTTGTACATTTCGCTCATGAATATAAATTGTGTATTAATGTATCTCTGTGTTTATTGCAACATTTCAGTGTATCTCACAATATCTCTGTATATTTCATCTTCCTTCATTTCGTTCTAAAAAATAATCCGGATCATTAACACCCATGGACTCCCTTTGAAACTACAACTTGTAAGTTCAATGCCTCCACAAAGTTTAAGGAATCCTCCTCCATCATTCTAGAAAAACATACCTACTCTACAAGGGCCAAACCCACAAGTACATGTCCACACACCTCAACATACAAGAACTCACTGCACACAAAGGCATGTATGTCTTTCCAAGAAATATATAGAGCAATCTATATCTCGACCTCATGTTGGTGAAGATGTAAGGAGAATATAAAAAATCCATTTGGTTTGAACTACCAAACCAAGATACTCCCTCTTCACCTCTGTTAGGGTCTCTAAAAGAATATTGACCATTTTTGAAACTGAAGGAACATACCCTGGATCACTACATTATGTCAAACTCTGAAATTGCTCCAAAATAAGGAAGACATCACAATAACTTGTCAAAACTATGACATCCCTAAAGTCATCATCATAGACCAAAATATCTTGGCACCACATCAAGAGTTAATTAGGATTTCCTACAAAGATAATCACATCTCCAACAAAAACATGACAAGTGGATTAGATCTATCAAAATCACAAGATAAAATCTACATACATATGAACTCATCGATCTTGATATATCAGGTTCATGAGAACAATAACAACAACCCATATAGGGTCATCATTAAACTACGATCATGAGAATACTTCTCATGCACCTTAAAACCTATGACGATTGAAGCAATGGCCTCAACAAGGTTACCTCCTTCTTACTGAGAGAATCTTGAAGCAATACTACCATCATGTGAAACTCCCTTTGCTTGCGAGAATCCAACAACCCTATAATCATCGAGACTCATTAGTACTTCCATTAGTTGCAAGCTTGGAATCAATCATTGATTCCACCACTATAGGTTTTGAACCTATCCCCAAGTAAGGTCTTCCACACCGTTCTTCAATGCCAAATGCACCAAGACATGAGTACACATATGAAGAACACAACATGAAAGATCCACTCTCTAAATTAATTACAAAGTACAAATGTGTAAGATCACTAATAGCTTAGCACTGCACCGACTATCATGTCCATGAATGATATCTCTACAAATGCACAAGATGTACAACCAATACTATACCAAGGGATAATGTGGAAGCTCCTTCCATCTACACCAATCATTGATGCAAAACAAGGTCACCATTCCTGTAAACCGCTAAGTCACAACTCAACCCAAACAAATCAACCAATAATCATCAATCTATCATAGAATGAATCAACCCCTCTTAGTCCCAAAAAATAAACAAACAATCAAATGGCTAAGCATGCCTATCACATCCATCATTCCAATCTAAACACTTGTATCTACTATAACAAATAACCACCTAACACATGTCCTCTTGAGCATCACACTTGATGAAATATAGATCACATACTATCCATCAATGAAGTAGATCCTCCACCTATCACAGGTGAAAATACACTAGCATCTACTAGAAAAATTCAACCACCTGTTACAGGTCCTCCCGAATATCACATCCACTGAAAATAAATCCATGCCATCCACAAATAAAGTAGAATACACCGGTATCCACTGAAAAAAAATCAGCAAGTTTTCACAAGTCTTCCTGGGCATCACACCCACTAAAAATAAATCCTTAACACCCAACTATCAAGTAGATCTACCACCTATCACATGTCTTCTTGGGAATCTCACCCACTAAAAATAACTCCATAACAACCATCCATGTAATATATTTATCACCTATCACAAGTGAAAATACATTCTCATCACAAGAGCAACTAGACTTTCAACCCATCAACCCCTCATGGGTGCAGGTGCTCATCTCAAGCACACAAGGGTTTTACCATCCAACAACCACTCCTAAGTACACCAACTAAAATATATAGCCTTGAAATGAGAAAGAAGACACTCTTAGTTAAACAAGCTCTGAATCTTGTATAATTTTTTTGGAAATATGGCTTTTAATGCAAATTATGAAATTTCACCTCATTTATTTAAGGTTTTCGAGATCTAATCCCTATGAATTTTTAGCCTTAGGGTTGATATAAAATATTAAATTACAACAACGATATTTCACTTCCCTTCAATACAATTTCACCCTGCAACCTAAGAGAATAAATGTCATATGAGTGTCCTTCAATATCACAATGCCATAGCCCTTAGGGCACACTTTTCAATACATATAACAAATATGAAATGTCTTATTACAACAAATTATAACAAAAACAAATATGCTCCTTCCATATATGTGCTAAGTCACTTAACCAATTTAGCAATATGCTATGTCGAATCAACATGAACAACATAAGGCTAAATTCTTCTCAATTAAGAAGATAACAGAAGCATAAAATAAAATGTGCAAGTACAAAATATTTGAATTGTTGGAAACTTCATATATATTATAAAAGATGAAGCACACGTACATACCACAAATTTATCACAAAGCTAATAGAAGTCAATCTCTCCAAACCCTAGCTAGAGAAACTATAAGAAAACCCTAGATACCAACTCCTCCTAGCTAGAAATCACTCCTAACGAAAGCTAGTGACTCCACTAAAGATACTCAACATGCTAGCATCAACACCAACAAGTCATCCTTGGCACATACATAAATTTGTATTAAAAAATCTCTTCACACTAGCACTGTGGTATTTCATAGGGTTTACAAAACCAAACCATGTTGCATCACACAAATACATGGAAAGACAAAGGTTAACGCTAGCAACCAAATCTACATGTCCATCTCTAGGTTTGAGTCCTAAAATCCTAGGTCTTCAACTCTTGCATCGACACAATAATCAATACCTCCATAGAACATCAAATATATAATAACTGAGCCTTCTTCCAAGCAAGAATCATGCCAAGCTAAAGACTCATGAAACTAGTTTCTCCATGATGTTTCCATAGCCCCACATCCTACAAGAACAAGGCTCCAAAATCATGCAAGGTGGTAGCTACACTCTCCATGTCTTGTACTAGAGTTTCATATAGACAAAACTGCATCTCAGAAGGTTTTTGGATCGACCGGAACAACCTCAATCGAGTTGCCTTGCTTTGAGGGTCATGAACTTTAATGAATAAGCTCCGATCCTCACCCTTCGCTCCCATGTTATCCTCCCCCCCTGGATTTATTGGAAGGAACAACCATGCAAGCATGTAGAAACCCTTGTAGTACAAAATGAGGCATAAAAACCATCATCATCTTTAATGTCATATTTTTCTCTATGGTTTACATGCATATCACAAACCTTAGCATTAGAAGAGAAAACCCTAAAATCACACAAAATTAGTATCTCCATGAGCATCCAAAATGTCTCCCTCTCTAGCGTCTTTCTCCCTACAAGAGTTCTCTCTCTTTCCTAGGGTTTCCTCATGAACCCTAATTTATTTCTCCCTTTTCCATGGTGACACACTATCCAAGTGTCCTCATGTAATGTTATCCTCCTCTAATAGTGTGCCACATTCCCCCCCATGTGCCTAATGTTAATTTCATGTGTACCAATGTGGTCACCAAGCTCCAATGCTCCTCAACATATGTGTCCGGGTAAGTTGCCAACCTCTACGAAGCATACTCCTCAAACCAAGCATCCTCAAATCAAGTGTGCAAACTCCAAGGAATATATCACAAGCTCCAAGGGCTAAGTACCCTCCTCCTCCAAGGTAGGTACCTCCCCTAATCTAGTAATAAAATCCCCCATTGTCAACACCCAATGGGTTAGTCATCATTCCAATCAAGGTAATAACCTCCTAGGTAAGGATGCCATGCCAATACTCTAACCAAGGTCAAGCATCCACCGAAATTGTGCCATCCATATGTCCATAAAGCATTACCAAGGATCTACAAGACACAACATAATGCTCTCCTAGCAAGGTGAAAACAATTTTGGAGTAACCCAAAAATCTACCAAGATAATATGTGAAGAGTTATGAGGAAGTATGGTCCTCTAGATCACATGGATTTCCTTCAATGGTTGAAGGGAGTGAGGAGATTGTTCTTCTATAATTTTATTCATAGGCAAGATAAAATTCAGATCCAAGTGTGGGTGAGGAGAGATTAAGGAAGGATACATCCTTACCCTCTACCTTAGTCTATAGGTAGCCAAGATGGCCTACTTGGAAATCGTAGGATGCGTAGGAGCATACAGAAGAATCCAAATATTCGATGAGGGATAGTGTACCTCCTAGGAGATATGTTAACCATATTGCAATGACTACTTCCATTTGCGAGCCTTCTAGTTGTTTTGAGGAGGTGAAGAGAGAATCCTTGATGGAGGAGAATGAAGTTTGGGTGATAGTTACTTTACAAGGGCTAGTGATTAATTCTGAGACTATGACATATTCATATGGAATATGGAATATTTAGTTGAGATGCATAGGTAGAAGACGAGTGTTTGTGAAAACTTTTTGCTTGTAAAAAGAGAGTGTTAGCTTTTGGGGTTACTTTGAAAGTATTTCACCATGCTTGGGGTGCTTTATGTGACATGGAGTGTGTGAAGGCCCTAATAAACATTCATTATTATTTTATTTTTTATATTAGTAGGTCGGCTAGAACCTTTCATTGTACCTTTTCATTATAAATGTACCCTTTGTCTCTGATATATATACCAAGGAGAACTAGTCTTAGGATAATCATATTTTACCTTGTGAATTGCATACATTGTAAAAAGGAGGTTTCCCCCTCGAAGTGGACTATATTTATTGACTTTCTATCATTTTCAAGGCACTTGGTTCATTACATTTGGTATCAAAGCATCGATCCTAGGGTTTTGTTGCTTCAAGCGAGGCATCTTGAAATGTTCGCTATCATTTGTTTTCTGGGATACTTTAGATAGTGAAATTTGGAGCTTACTCAGGAGACATATCATAACATGTCTGGTAAAAATTTCAAGTTTTGGTTCATTAAAATTTCAGAGATATAGCCTATGAAAGATAATGTTTATGACTCATCCTGAACTCAATTTTAAACGAGCCATCTTGGAATTTTCGCTATAATTTTTTTTTTTAGCGAAGTTTCAAACAATGAAGTTTAGTAGAAACCGAGGAGAAATGTCATAGTATAGGTGATCAAAATTTTAGGTTTTGGTTCGCTACAATTTTTGAGATACAATCCACGGAAGACAAGGTTTGTGAGTAATCCTGAAATAAATTATTTTGGCATTTTCGCTGTAATTTTTTTCAGTGAAGTTTCAGACTTTGAAATTTTTGGAATCCCCATTTGACACAGTGAAGTACATATGGAAAAAAATTTCAGATTTTGACTCATTAAATTTTATGATATATTTCTTTTGGAAGTTAGGGTTTTTGCATAAGTTATTTTCTATGGATTTTAAGAGCTTTTCCCATGGTTAACAAGCTCATTTAAAAAAAATAAATTTAGAGACTTGTTTCAGTATCTTTAAGTAACACATGATATGTCGTTAAGTGAGTAAAATTGTATTTGGGGAATAATACATGTAATACATACACATGGTTTCACGTGGTTGAAAAGACATTGTTTCACCGACTCGRAAACGCTTGTTGGTACCTCTTCGAGTAGTACCACACTAGAGAATACTTGTAGATGGAATATCACTTCCACGTACCTTTGGGCATATATGAATTCCCCTAGTTATACCTGAAACCAACCTTAGATAATCTATTTGACTGTCTTGTTTCTATAGTACACTGAGAACAACACTTGGGGAGACCACTCTCTAGTGCCTGGGTAGTCACGTAGTACGACAAAGGGAACGATTAAGCCACCTTAGTTAGTTCCCTAAGATATTGGGTCGAATACTATTGTTGGACCCCACATGTATATCATAGAGATATAACAACTGGCACTCCCTTGTATTTAGGACACAATAGCATTTTTCCATGGCTCCAAAGAAAGATCCAAAATTTACTTCACCGATTAAACTTCCAGAAAGCTCCTCTATGACTCATGAAGAAAATGAGGAGATACAAAACTATCTATCCAAATTGGACAGTCATATCGATGAATTGAAGGATAGGTCATTGAAATAGGTTGATTTTATAATTACTCAAATGTAAATGGAAAGGAAGATGGATGAAAATAAGGAACATATGAAAACGTTGGAACAAAAAATGGATGGAAAGTTGGAACAAATGGATGGTAGGTTGGAACTAATGGAACAAAAGATAATATAAACCTTAAATGGGAGGTTCCCTCAAATTGATAATTTTTTTGAAGGAACTCATGAAAATAAAGGTAGTATTCAGGTTGAACAACTTTCCAATAATAATAATTTTCTAGGGGGATTCAACTCTAATAATGGAGTTATTTATGGATGGTCTCCAAAAGAAGTGAACCTTCCCAAGGTTGAATTAAGGAATTTTGATGGAAATTTTGACCACCTATTTCAACTAGGGGGTCAAATCCATGTACCATGAAGCTGTGTACCTGATGTTGCAAACAAGTTGAATACTTTTTGGTTCTACAAGGCAATTTTTTCCCCCAACACTTCTTTTTGTAATTGGAATTTCCGCTCCCCTGTGTGGGATAATAATGTAATGGGTCAACATGGATCATATTTTAGGTTGGATTCCTAGGAATTTATCATTAGGGAATTCCTTTCATTGAGTGTTTTTTTTCATCACGTAATTGATCTGGCCTAACCCACCATTTTAATTACCCTTGAGTTTTTCTCTCACAATAATCCTCCAAAGTGGTGAAAGGCATTCTAATGATCGAGACCAATGGGTGACTAGGGTCTAGGAATATTTTAAATGATCATGACAGACATCTCCTAGAGTCTTGAGGAATTCCGTCGAGTCAAAGTATTTATTTATTTGTTTTTTTTTTCTATAATATTTTAAAATTAACCAATTAATGGTAATTTTAATTAAAATTGATGTAAAAATGCAAAAACTAGGTCCTAGGGGATTTTGATAGGGGTATGAGTACTAAAAAAAAATTGAATGCTACCCCCTACACCCTTGGACCAAGTTTCATCTGAGTTGGACAAGTTTTTCTAGGTCATTGTCCATGAGGAGTCCAAGTGAGTCTTGAGTCAACAATTTAATTGCTTAATTTGGCTAAGTCAAAAATGTCAAAAATTGTAATATTAGAAAAAATGTTAGAAAAAGAGTGGGATATTATGCTTAACCCTTTTCCTAATTTGGAGAAACACGTTTCTAACTTAAATCAACCCCCCTCACCTAGCCACCACCTCACTTCACTCATCACCCTAGGGAAGTTGCTCCCCCCTTGGTGAGGAAACCACCCAAACTCAAAAAATAAATTAAATAAACACCTAAGATCCTAAAGTGCGCCCCCCTAGTGACTCAACATGATGTTTTACTTGCCAAAAAGGTGTTTCCCCTCTCACACCCTCAACCCTCACAAATCCTAGACTACCAAAATCCTAAAAGTGCGCCCTCCTTGAGATCTTGGCTTCTTTTGGGTGAGTGACACTTGGAGCTCATCCAAGAGGGGTCAATCTTGCATCCCAGGTATAAAATAATGCCTACCCTTCCCTCATTTCACATCTATTCTCAGTGTACTGTTACTATACCCAAATCTCTCCCACTCTTCTCTCTCTCCCATCTTTCTCTCTTTCATTTCTCAATCTTGTAGAAAGTATTTGCTCAAGCTTGCTTCTAATAAAAGAGTATTTGGAGGAGATCGTTGGCATTGAAAGTCTTCTTGATGCTTGGATTTGATCTACATTGGAGGTGACTTGTAATTTGGTTCATTTTGAGTTATAGCTTGTAGATTTAGAGTAGGAGATCCAAACAAAGTATTTTGCTTGGATAGATCTATGGTAGTATTGCCATAGATCTTATGTGAAGTAGTTTTTTTTCTTTAGCAAAGTATTTTGTTAATCTTTTGGGCTCTACACACCTTCTTATTTTTCATGTAGCTTGATATCTGTTGTGTACATGTCACTAAGGGTTTGAAAAGGATAAATTTCATATCTGGAAATTTATCCCTTCACCCACTTAAAACCCTCTTAAGATTTATGTTATTTTCATTCATGTTTCTATAGTATTTTTGGGTATATTTCTGTCATAGAATAGGTCATTTAATCACATATTATATGTTGTTTTATTGCTAAAAATTTCTGGTTACTTCTAACATAAAATTTTCCAAGTTTATTGGTTGTTTTGCAGCGTTTCCAACAAGTTTTACTTGCTGTTTTTCTGCAGAGGGGAGGTGGTGCCCATTTGGGGCCACAAATCATCAACAAACAACGTCCCAAGTAAGGGTCTTGAATACCATCCTATTCTTCTACTTTATTACATTGTAAGCAAGCCCACAAAGAGTCTCTTAGGCTTGCATTTCTCAAGTTTACTAAAATTTCTGCGTTTTTATTTATTTATGTTTGCCTACAACTAGCAAAGAGGCTTGGCTTTGCCACCCATGCTAAATCGTAAGGCTAGGTTTTAGAAGTTATTTTCTGTTTTAATATTTTATTTTTGTTTCCCCACTTGTCCTTAAGACAAGGTTGAGAGGCCAGGAGCTTTACTTTTCTTGTCAAGCATTTGTTTAATTCTTTCACCCACTTTGGCACAAAATCGATAGGCTAGTCCTCCTCCTTGTGCCTTAGTTGAGGTTGCTCATTTTTATTTCAAGTATTCTTTTTCCCCACTTGTCCTTAAGGCAAGGTTGCGTGGCTAGGATTGTCATTTACTTTCCAAGTTATTTTTATTGCAAATTTTTATTCTTTTGCCTACACCTAGCAAAGAGGATTGGCTTTGCCACCCATGCTATATCGTAAGGCTTGTCTATAGTTTAGCTAGTAATTATTTATCTTGTCTATAATTGTTTAATCTTCTGTTTCTCATTCTTTACTTTTTAATCCTGCAAATTCATTTAAATTTGTTATCTTTTGCTTAAGTTGTGCATCTTTTAATTAACTCAATATCTTGGATCTTAAGCATAAATCTTATACTTTGCAATTTAATTTCAAGTTAATCATTTTTGCTATCTAGACTAGGAGGATCAAATTTATCTAGTCTAAATAGGCACCCTTTATTGGTACAACTTTCTCCACCAAAAATGAGGCTTGTGGACTCTATAGGGGGTGCTAAGTCAGGGATGACTTCACGACACTAACTGTCCCCCTTACTTGAGCGCCCAAGTTTTTCGTGTTGACCTATGGAGCTAGAGTAGGGTTTTGTTTTCCCTACTTCTTGAGCACCCAACAATCATTTTGGCCAAAGCGGTAAGAGTCTAGGGGTATCCACATAGCTTAGGCCCCCTAATCAAAGAGAGAATTTTAAATTTTATCTAATATTACACAACACTTGCACTTCATTTTTAATATCTTTTAAGTTGTGTCAACCTCGCTGTTCAAGGTATTCTTTTGTGTTCATGGTTTTAATTCACTAGCTTTTACAATTCAAGTTGAGCCTTTTACTTGCAAGTTCATTGTGGTTGAAGTGGTTTTATGTTCAAGGGAAAGCTGCCATTAAGTTGTGCACCATCTCTTTGGGGCACTTGGTGAGTGGTTTCCCCCCTTGCTTAGAAATTGCACACTTCCTCTTGTTGGTTCTCTATCATCTCTAGAAGTTGTGCACTTACTTTTTTTCCTGCATTTTCAAGTTACATGCTTATGTTTAGTTAGTTGTGAGTTCATTGGCTTTATTTCTCTCTTGTTGTACTTCTTTCTAACTCATTCCTTTTTGTCATATTGTAATTTACTTTCACTTTGTATATTGGTCATTGTTTTAATTCATCTTGTAACTTAGTGAACAACTATTATTTGTAACTAGATATTTTAATTCTTGTAATCTTTTGTATAGATTTAGTTGACCCCTTGCCCAACATTTAGGCACTAGTCTTAGTTGACCTTAGGGAAAGGATTTGACTGTCATTTAATTCGTGCATTGCATTGTTGCTTGCCATATAGGTTAGATTCCCCCCTAACTTAATAAAACTAAAATTAACTCCTAGACTTCACTTAACAACTCACATAGTAAATAGGGTCTACCCCCCTTGGCTTCCCTAGGAGTAAGCCTAGACGGA
>JASDQU011378553.1:13625-24039 GCA_032191745.1 Picea mariana | reverse complement strand
TTTATTTATTTATGCATTTAAATACATTGTTTCTTTATTTCAACATTTTAAATTTCAATTTTTTAAAATGACATTTAAATTTTAAGAATTATATTCATGCTATAATGTTATATAAATAATGTTGGTTGTGCAGTCTAATTATCTTCCAAATTCAGAGGTCTTTGTTTTCAATTGTGTTTATACCCCATGCAAACTATACACCCCTCCATGTGGGGGGGTTTCCCCACTTGCAGGGTCCGGGGACAAACGAGAATCCGAAGGAAAAATTTCCTTGTAAATGTATATTGTAATTTCATAGTAAATTTGGATCGTTCATTATAAGGTTGTAGATCTGACGGTAGAAATTATGTTAAAGTTTTTTTCCCTAGAAGACAACCCTCTTTTATG
Organism: Picea mariana; assembly: GCA_032191745.1. Lineage (NCBI taxonomy): Eukaryota > Viridiplantae > Streptophyta > Pinopsida > Pinales > Pinaceae > Picea > Picea mariana. The sequence continues at coordinate 23,652 of JASDQU011378553.1, read as the reverse complement.
AGGGAACTGTATTGTCACTGTGTCTCATTGTGAGTATTTCATTTTGAGAGAGGACACTGTGAGAGAAAGAAGAGTAAATTACAACGAGCATGATGTAAGTTCTATTCCTTCATTTTGCTGGATAATAAAAAAGGACCTGAAAATTCTTTGGTGGACGTAGCCCACAGTGGGTAAACCACGTATATCCGTGTCTTTATTTTATTGTGTATCTTTTGTGTTTTATTTCCACATTTGTTTTATTTTATTGCTCCGCAATCCTGTTTTTCTAACAAAAAAAAATCATTTAATAATTTATCTGAATTCTAAGAATTAAATTCATGCTATAATGTTACATAAAGAAAATCATTTAATAATTTATCTATTCATACATTTAAATAGTATTGTTTCTCCATTTTAATATTTTAAATTTCAAATTCCTAAATGAAATTTAAATTTTAAGAATTATACTAATACTATATAGAGAGAATTTGTATTGCAAGTGGTAATGTCAAATGAAATTGCCCGTGTATAAAGTTGGAAATACATAAATTGTAGTGGGGTTAAGTGAATTTGGAAACTATATATTGTAGCGGGGTTAAGTGAATTTGGAAACTATATAGTAATTTCAAAGAGAAATTGGAAATACATAAATTGTAGTGGGGTTAAGTGAATTTGGAAACTATATATTGTAATGGGGTTAAGTGAATTTGGAAACTATATAGTAATTTTTGTAACATCCCGCTCTTGCGCGCACTGAGCATACTTATTCTTTGAGGACACTTGCGTGCAAGTGATCCAATTGTTTATATGATTGGTTGTTTTGATTATGATTATGAGATATTATGGATCTGATGATATGCTATTTTTGCTATAATTACATCGGCAGGTGCTATTGACTAGGTTCTCCTGAGTGTGCAGGACTCTGGATGTTAGAGGATGTCGACGACATCGTTGGATCTCCTTGGACTTTGAATCGAGTCAGGGAGTTGACTGTTATGGTTTGAATGTTTTGACATTACAGATGTGATGTATGACTAGATATTATGATGTTGATTGTTATAGCTGACATGTTTCATTGATGGATGCAGGCTGACGATAGCTTGCCAACCAGACTCACATTTGGAGTAAAAGGGTAACGCATGACAACCATAGACATTGAGGGAGAGGTGTGGCAGTAGCCTTGCCACAACCTACTAGCACTTTTTCCGTGGCTCGAACTGTAAGTTAACGATTACCTAGTTTGAGAGACCCGCGATGCCGTGAGAGAAGACTATGACAGTCGCTCACGATGATTCTAAGGGGCGCGCAATAATGCATGGTCCTTATTCCTTAGAGGCCCTTAGTCTCCCACAAGATCACCCGATGGAGTATTGACTCCAGGGTTTGACGTCTACCAAATTCATTCAAGAAGCGAGTGGCACCCTTGGAACATGTAGTGCGTCTTGAAGGGCATGTTGTGCAAATAAACAAGAATGCAAGCGAGTGGCACCCTTGGAGCACGTAGTGCATATTGAAGGGCACGTCACGGTTTTAACTTGGGTAAGCAAATAAACCTAGTACCTAGAAAACTATGCCTCCTTAGGACTTGGTCGGCCTTAAAATAGATGATGGTATGAGTAAAGGTTGATAACTAATTGTTCCCTTAAAAACTGTCGCCCAGCCTAGTGAAATCGAAACCTAGGTCTAAGTAGAATATTGATCAAAGAAAAACCAAATAGACTTGTAACAAGAAGGGGGTAAAAAAAATTCAAACATTATTTATTAAAGTAAAAATTATAATGGAGGATTAAATTATTAAAAGGGTAAATGGTTGTTTTTGCCTAAAGTTTCTAATTCTGAACTTAGTTAAAAGAAAAAGGGGAAACTCAAAGAAAAATGGAAACTTAAAGAAAAGAGGAAACTTAAAGAAAAAGGGGAATGTCTAACTTAGTAAGGAATCTAGCCTTTGAAACTTTCTATTTGTGAACTCAACTAGGCTTTAAGTAAGGTGTAAGTCATTTAAGAAATGTAAGGGAATAAATAGAGACCGATGAGCATTTTTAGGAACGTTTTTAGGTGGGTGAGGGAAATAGGCTAATTTAATTAATTAATAAATTGATTTTCTAGTGCGACTAAGGAATCGGGTGACATGTGTACGAGGGAGGTTTATCTTAATTAAATTTAATAAAAAGAATCTAATGAGGGTTTGAGAGACTAATCACTAAAGAAACTCTATAAAAAGGATGGCGGGGGAGGAATATAGATCACGACTGGTAGGCGTAAGGTTACGCTGCCGATATTTTTCTTGACTAACTTTACCTTGTGAGAGTTGGGATGTCCAGCTTGAAACAGAGTGGTATCTCGACCTTGCGAGGCAAGCTGAGAACTTGATTTTCTATGGTTTTGGTGTGCGTGGCCCCTTTGCAGCTCGAGGGGATCAGGGGGAAGAAGAGTACCCCTAGCGTTGGCTGGGAGGTACCCCTGAGGTCACAAGGATTGACAAGCTTGGCGAGGAGTAACAAAGGTTCGATGTAGAATCAATGGATTGATTCTTGAGAGATTCTCTAAGAGGAAAATCAACAGCTTCCGGTGAACAATAACTTTTTATTGTGCATTGATTTTAGTATCATTATATATATTAAGAATTGAGAATCTATTGGTCCTTTTAAATGAAAAAAAAAATGCTTCTTGGTTTAAATTGGGTTAAATTTTTGGGGTGTTACATATGATATTAGAGCTTTGGTTCTATCCTTAAGGGCTATGGACCTTCCCAAGTAGGAAATCTCGAAAATTATTTTTTTGTGGATTTGTGGATGACTGGAAATACCTCTTTCGTCTGAATTAATAAGTACTCCTCTAAGTTGTTGTATACCAAATGACAACATCCTTGTTCTTTTTAGTATCATATTTTAACAGGGTTCCTCCTCTGAATTGATTTTTCTCAAAACTTGTAGATTGGTGTATGGTTCGAATCACTCAATAATAGATAGCAAAGTGTGATGCTAGTAGACCTGTAAAAATTCAGGATTGATTTATCAACAAATTGTCATCGCAAGCCATAATTTATGAAGGTCTCGAAATATGGTATCCTAAAAGAGTAGTTACTTTTAACCTTGTCAACAACATTCTTGGAAAATGGTTGGTTAAATTATTTATTGGTTATGAAATAAAAATTGGACTGGTAATTCCTTCTTTTAGTTTTCAGATCTATTTAATGTTTCGTCTTTAGATCCAAAGGAGGGGATTGTTTACACGACTTGATTTTCTTAAATTATTCTTTTTATGGATAAGCAAGATAGCGCATGAATTATTCGTCTATCCTTCTTTATGGGTTGAACTTCTTATAAGGTTCCTTGCTTTAGAGATGTAATCTTTAGCCTCAAACCTTTACAAACTACTTACTGAAATATAAAACTTTTAGACTTTGTATAAGATTATTGAAGTAGCTAATAAAAGAAACAAAATAATCTTAATTTATTATGGCTATGAAGTGAGCTCCCTATAGTCTTTTATATAGATATGAAGGAGGGTGAGATTTCTTATAAAGTATTCAATACATTGTTGACCCACATTGTTGACCCTTTTGATAAAATGGATATACAAGTAAGGTAGCCTTGAGTTTTCAAAGTTGGTTTTAAATAAGATTTTTTATTCCTTTAAATTTGAATTATAAGATAGTATTTGTGTTTTTTGTCCCCGAGGTGTAGGACAGTCGGTGACAGAGTGTGTTGTTAAGTCACTCCGTGTTGTTAAAGTCACCGGTTCGAAACCTATGGGGACAAAAAATCCAACCATGTTAAGGGTTAGTGTGGTTCAGGCCGGGTGCGATCCCCGGGTGATTTTGACAGCTTAGATGCCCCTGAGTCGCGGTTTCTCAAGCCACAGGTTAATCGCGTAGCCAACAAGTTCCGCACCAATTAACAAAAAAAAAAAAAAGATAGTATTTGTGTTTTTAATATTTAAATTGAGATTGGTCTTCCTTTGAGTTCTTACCAAAAGATTGGTAAGATAGTATTGAATCCTTATTTATTATTAAGGAAGGTATATCACATTAATAAGACACATAGTTGAGTTATATAAGGATTGTACTTATTATAGAAGTTACATCACTTGATAAGTGATGTTGATCTCGAATAAAACCAACTTGACAAGTTATTAATGATAATTATAATTAGATCTTTATATGACACTGAGACTGCATTTATGCTTTTATGGTTATTATAATTCTTATGTATTGTCCTCCCACTCAATTGCTCTTAGCTACACGTGAAAAATTGATTGAGTATAGTAGATTATTCTATTACGCCTTGAAAATTAATGGACAAGTATTGTTGATATATCTAGTCTTGAATTGTGGTTATGTTGGGTTAGCGGGATTTAGACATCTCCTTGTTCCTCATAACAGTCGCCAGCCTTGAGACCTTAAATGGTCAAAATTAGTTTGATCTTGGGCTTGAGCATTGCTTATGTGTCATGGAGGTCCTAACCATGTAGGATAGGTTGGGCGGGTAGCTATTTCATATTCAATGACATGGTTGATCCTTATTATTGTTGCATCAGTTGATTGTAATATGTTGGACTGCGTCACTATTATGTTTATGTGTGGATCATGTGTTAGTGTGATTCAAGATGATGCGTTAGCCTTGGGTTATTATTGTTTCGATGACGTGTCACATGTATTACGTTTATTTATGATGCTGTTGATTAGGTGTCGCTTTAATTTAAGTGTAGACATCCTTTTCCTAATGCTTTAAAAAAAATTACCTATTGTGCTTCACTTTTTCTTAGGCGCAACAGAGGGTTGTTACATATGGGGTCGTTACATATTGTATAGTGATCTGTATGGAGTGGTTGGAATCTCATGATGAAATACTTAACTTTAAGACGAAATGGTTAAGTTTGACAGATGATGTGGGACAAAGAAGAGTGATCTTAGGAAGAAACCAAGGAGTGTCCTTGAGGTTCCTTTCTTCCCTACAGCTACAGAAGAGCATGTGCAAAGGATGTGAGTTATATGCTATATTAGCGCTAAATGAAAGGGGCGTGGTTGAAGGATTGGAAGACCATCTTGTAGTATGAGAGTTTGCATATGTGTTCATAGAAGAGTTACCAGTTTTTCCACTCGAAAGAGAGTGGGAGTTTACAATTGACTTAAAACCTAGAACTGAACTGATAACAAGAATGCCATATCGAATGTAAATGCCTGATTTATAGGAGTTGAAAATGCAATTGAAGGAATTTTTGGACTTGAGACTTATACATCCAAGTGTGTCACCTTGGGGTGCACCAATTATTTTCATACGGAATAAAGATGGGTCATGGAGACTTTGTATTGACTACTGTCAATTGGACAAGGCAACGATCAAGAACCAATATCTGTTGCCAAGAATAAATGATTTGTTTGACCAAATGAAGGGTGCGACTATGTTTTCAAAGATCAACTTGAGATCAGGATATCATCAGTTACAGATCAAAGAGGAAGACATTCCTAAGACCGCATTCAAGATGAGGTTCAGACATTACGAGTTTACCATTTTACCGTTTGGAATGATAAACACCCCAAGGGTATTCATGAGCTTGATGAATGGGGTGTTCCATGAATACTTGGACAAGTTTGTTCAAGTAATCATTGACGCCATATTGATATATTCTCGGACGATGGAAGAGCATGATGAACACTTGCGCTTAGTACTACAATGTCTACAAGAGAACAAATTGTTTGGGAAACTGTTGAAATGTTCGTTTTATCAATCGAAGATTCATTACTTTGGGCATGTCATTTTAGACAAAGGAATCATCATGGATCCAGCGAAGGTTGAGGCTATTATGGAATGGCCTACACCGACGAATGTCCCAGAAGTGCGTAGCTTCATGGGTTTAGGGGGATACTATCAAAAGTTCGTCGAGGGTTTTTCGAAGATAGAAAATCCGATTACAGAATTGCAGAAGAAGAACAAGAAGTTTGTGTGGACTGAGAAATGCGCATAAGAATTTCAGAGGCTCAAGGAGTCGTTGACGACAACGCCAATACTAAAGGTCCCTGATATGGATGAGGACTTCTTGGTATGCACCGATGCATCCAAGGAAGGATTAGGCAGAGTATTGATGTAAGATGATCAAGTGATCACTTACATCTTGATAAAGTTAAGAAGGCATGAGGAGAACTATGTGATGCACGACTTGGAGTTATTAGCCATTGTGTATGCCTTGAGAGTGTGGAGACACTACCTTATCGGATGAAAATTTGAACTGAAAACAGACCACTGTGGTTTATAACACCTTTTTACACAAAATGACTTGAACGCATGGCAAGGGCGTTGGTCAGAACTGTTTATCAAGTACGATTATGAGATTTCCTACTTAAAAGGAATAATGAAGAGAGTGGCAGATTTGTTGAGTCAGAGACCACACATATTTTCAGTGATACCTCTTCAAACGAATCTACATGAAGAGATTCTAACTATTGTGCGACGTTGACGGGTATAAAAAGGGTAAATAATTTTTCGAGTAGGACACCTTGTTCGTGCCAAAATTGAGGGATATACTGTGGACAACGATGGCTCTTTGAGATATGATAACCAGGTTTACTTATAGCCCAACGAAGAATTGATAATTTTGATCTTATGCGAAGCTCATAGAGTAGTGTGCATGGCTTATCCAGGAGTCATGAATATGAGGACTGACCTTCAGCCCTTGTTCATCTTGAAGGGATAAGGGAGGACATCATCAACTGCATGGAGGGATTTCTGGATGGTCAGTAGGTGAAGGTTGAACGTAGACATCCGATAGGATTACTACAACCACACGCTTTTCTGGAATAAAAAAGGGAAGTCATTTCGAGGGACTTTATTGTTGGGATTGTCGTTAATGGAAAGGGGGCATGAATCGATTGTCGTGACAGTTGGCACTCTCATGAAGAGTTCACATTTTATCCCTGTGTGTATGACACATCAGGCCCTAGGTATAGCTATAGTTTATATCAACAAGATTTGAGACTGTCAGACGTACCAAAGGAATTGTATCTGATAAGGGATTCGGTGTTTGCAAGACGATTTGGACGAATTTCCCAGGAGGCCTTGGGAACACCATTGAACTTTAGTATAACATGTCCTTGAGATAGACAGGTTGACCGAAGGAACAAACAAATTTGGGAAGGTTGTGTTGCGTATGTGTGTGTTGGACCAACATAAACATTGGGATTAGTTCTGGCCATTGGCCAAGTTTGTGTATAACAACAAATATCAAAGAACCATTAAGATGACGCCTTTTGAGTTTCTTTATGGGAGACTCTGTCAGAAGCCTTTGAGTTGGGATCGACTCGAGGATGGTGTCCTGGTAGGACCAGAAGCGATCAAATAATTGAAAGAACTAATACAAACGATACGAAAGGGGACAAAAGAAGCGCAAGATCGACATAAGGGTGTGTTGATGCGCATCGCGTCGACCATAATTAGGAAGGTTCTAACGACTAGTCGTGCCTTGTTCCTGAGGCATTGTGTGATGTTTAACTTGTATCTGTGTGCGACATTATGTTAGTGATCCTACACATGTTATTGACATGAGTTCCTGACAGGTATCAGACGAGGGTGTGCTCACGGCAAAGCCAATCCACATCCTGGACCATCGCATTCGACATCTACGACGTCGAACAATAGATCAGGTCAAGGTCTAGTGGGACAACTATAGTTCACACTCGGTGACCTGGGAGGATGCATATGATATGCGTCAGCAGTTTCCATTTTTGTTTGATAGCTAGACATATGATATTGTGATACACTTTATTTTGGCACTTACATACTGTGAAACTTCGGGACAAAGTTTAAAACAAGAGGGGGTGTATGTAACATCACGCTCTTGCGCACACTGAGAAGAATTATTCTTTGAGGACACTTGTGTGCAAGTGATCCGGTTCTTTATACGATTTTCTTGTTTGATTATGATTATGAGATATTGTGGATCTGATTATATATTATTTTTTCTATAATTACATCGACAGGTGCTATTGACTAGGTTCTCCCGAGTGTGCAGGAATCTGGATGTTAGAGGATGTCAACGACATCGATGGATCTCCTTGGACTCTAAATCGAGTCAGGGAGTGGACTGTTATGGTTTGAATGTTTTGACATTACAAATGTGACGTATGACTAGATATTATGATGTTGATTGTTATAGCTAACATGTTTCGTTGGTGGATGCAAGTTGACGACATCTTGCCAACCATACTCACATTTGGAGTAAAACAGTCATGCACAACAACCAAAGACATTATGGGAGAGGTGTGGCAGCAACCTTTCCACAACCTACTAGCACTCCCTTCGTGGCTCGAACTATAGGTTAACGATTACCTAGTTCGAGAGACTCGCGATGCCGTGAGGGTAGACTGTGACAGTTGCTCATGATGATTCTAAGGGGCGCGCAATAAGGTATGGTCCTTATTCCTTAGAGACCCTTAGTCTTCCACAAGATCACCTAACAGAGTATTGACTCCAGGGGTTTGACTTCTAGCAAATTCAGTTATGAAGCGAGTGGCACCCTTGGAGCACGTAGTGTGTCTTGAAGGGAACGTCGTGCAAATAAACGGGAATGCAAGCAAGTGGCACCCTTGGAGCACGTAGTGCATCTTGAAGGGCACGTCACGGTTTTAACTTGGGTAAGCAAATAAACCTAGTACCTAGAAAATTGTGCCTCCTTAGGACTTGGTCGGCCTTAAAATAGATGATGGTATGAGTAAAGTTTGATAACTAATTGTTCCCTTAAAAGCTGTCACCCAGCCTAGTGAAATTAAAACCTAGGTCTAAGTAGAACATTGACCAAAGAAAAACCAAATAGACTTGTAACAAGAAGGGGGTAAAGAAAATTCAAACATTATTTATTAAAGTAAAAAAGTTATAATGGAGGATTAAATTATTAGGAGCGTTTTTAGGAACTCTTTTAGGTGGGTGAGGGAAATAGGATAATTTAATTATTTAATAAATTGATTTTCTGGTGCGACTAAGGGATCGGGTGACATGTGTATGGGGGAGGTTTATCATAATTAAATTTAATAAAAAGAATCTAATGAGGTTTTGGGAAACTAATCACTAAAGAAACTCTATAAAAAGGATGTTGGGGGAGGAGTATGGATCACGGCTAGTAGGCATAAGGTTACACTGCCGATATTTTTCTTGATTGACTTTACCTTGTGGGAGTTGGGATGCCCAACTCAAAAGGGAGTGGTAGCTCGACCTTCAAAGGCGAGCTCGGAGCTAGAGTTTCTATGGTTTTGGTGTGTGTGGCCCCTTTATGGCTTGGGGGACTCACGGGGAAGAAGAATACCCCTAGCGTTGACTGGGAGGTACCAGTGAGGTCACAAGGATTGGCAAGCTTGGCGAGGAGTAACAAATGTTCGATGTAGAATCAATGGATTGATTCTTGAGAGCTTCTCTAAGAGGAAAATCGACGGCTTCCGGTGAACGATAAATTTTTATTGTGCATTGAATTTAGTATCATTATATATATTAATAATTGAGAATCTATTGGTCCTTTTAAATGAAAAAAAACATGCTTCTTGGTTTAAATTGGGTTAAATTTTGGGGGTGTTACAATTTCAAAGAGAAATGGGTAAATTTGTTTGGAAAATATGTTTGTAGTGGAATGGAAACTATGATAAGTGACAATTAGTGCTTAGTTTGTATGTTAATGGTGGATGGTATATGCATAATATGTATGACTTTTGGATATGGAATATGAGTGGTGGATGGAATTGATGGAGAGAACTAGGGAACTAGGGAATCCATGGGTAATATGACATCTTGGACAAGAGACATGATGGGCAACTGGAAGTGACAATGGATAGGCACATCATAGAATAAGAACACAAGGAATAGTGAGTGTTATGGAATACATAAAATTTAAGGTAAAAAATTGGTGTGGTGGTTAAAAAATGTATTGAATACTACCCATTAGTTAGCATTTCAACCCCCCATAAATTGTCTCAAGTTAGGGGTCTGATACCAATGTGAACCACACAAAGTTATCCGTTAAAAAATTGAAGACGTGTGTAATAATTGAAGATATATATATATATATA
>JASDQU011378553.1:0-13454 GCA_032191745.1 Picea mariana | reverse complement strand
AATTTCAAATCAATCATTCTTATATATTTTCATTTCAATGTTGTCTTGATAAATTGATTTATTAATAATATGTAAAATTGATGACTTTTCAAAGATGTGAATATTTTAGAAAATGTCAATGTTTTGAAATGATAGAAAATCTTGTTTAAAAAAATAATATAATTAATTTTGTAAATTTTCTATAGAATTATTTTCTATATCTTAATTTTTTTTTATGTTATCTAAAAATTAAACAAAACAAAATTAACTAAATTATAAAATATGAAAACATAATATAACCATATTTTATACAAGTTAAAATTTGATACGAAATTATCACAATATATACTCCTATCAAAGTTTAAAAAAAAATGTTGTCAACCACTATGACCTCACTATCGTTAGTAGGGGTTGCTCTTAAGCTTTGTCTCACTAGAAAATGATTGTCCCTACCTTTTCCCATCACTCCATACACAACTTCTTATTTCTATGAAGATGAAAGAGTCACTGAATCCCTGTGATGATACTCTATGAAGATGAAAGAGTCATTGAATCCCTATGATGATACTCTTGTTGAGCTCTACATCATTTGAAAATAATTGTTTACCCCTTTCATTACCACTTGATTGATCACATTTTACTTTTTTTGGTGGGGACATACTCATTGATGCTTTATGAGGATACCTTTTCGACCTCTACCTTGTTGGAAAAAAACCATCTCCCGTTTTCCTTACGCCTTGACATCTAACTTTTATAATTTTTATGGGGATGGAGTCACCAATGAAAAAACACCACCAAGATTTACGCTCTCTCCTACCATTATCTCATTTTTATTGGCCTATCCTTCACATTTCATATCCATTAATCCATCCAACTTTATTTAGAAAATTAAATAAAAAAATAAACCAATTTTTAAAATTAATAACAAAAAAATACTTTCAAGATAAATAAATACAAATTTCGAAACAAAATAAAGGAAAAAAATAAAATTAAAACTTAAAAGTAAATTAAGAAACAATAATAAAATAACACATAAATAAAATAATTAGAAAACTTAAATTAAAAAGAAAAAACAATAAAAACAAACAAACTTATTATATTAAAGAATCGATACAAAATACCAAAACAAATCCCCTAAAAACATTTCCCATTTCGCCGTCTTCTTTTCCCCATTTTACCCTTTTGCTCGGGCCCCTACCAATTACCATTCCGACACGCCACTACCCTTCTCCCAAAAATAAAACAAAAACTATATAACAAAAAATAGTTTGAAAAACAATAAGAAAACACAATACGAATTTATTGAAAAAATACATATAGTTTAAACTGAGCCCTTTCTCCCACTCCTCCTTCGATCACATACTTGCTGGAGTACGATTGATCCATAATCGATGAGCTCATATCCCACTCACTTCACCAACAAAAATGGTTTGCGGAATTTGATTTCTGAGATCTATCTCACCTCTACCTCTAATGAGTAAGGTCTTCACGCAATGTAGCCTACACACGTCAATTATCTACCATTGACAATGACAATTAAGCATCAAATCTCTACAACACTTTATCACTGAGAGCTTAGTATAGCCTATTGTTCATATGACACTTAGGTCACTGAGTGGATTGCAATGCTCAATGCATTTCTCGATGCAACTACCTTATGGTTCATGTATGAATTAACTAACTCATTCTTTAGTTGGTATAATGAGTAATGTAGCATATTAATGGGCACGAGTAACTCAATCGCCCATTAATGAGACCCTTAGAATCACAGAAACAATTATACACATTCTTGAGCAAGCAAATAATCCATGTAGCAATTAAAACATTTTTTATTAATGGAAGATACTTAGGTGCCTCCATACACCAATGGATTACATATTCATTCACCACCTTCACTTAATCCATGATCGTTATGTTCCAGATGGCATCTCTCTTGCATGGGAGTATCATAATAGTCTGTGGCATTTGATCCAGGTGGATATTGGTGGCCACCCACCTATTCCAACTGGCTCTTCGTGTTCATTTTTTTGTTCAACACGTTCTTCTGTACTGCTTTGTAATTGTGAGTTTTATACTTCTGGGGTTGTTTGAAGCCCCACACATCCTCTAGGTCGATATGGGTGGCCTCTCGCCTAATCCAACTGACTTATTTTGAATGTTTTCATTTTAGCACTTCTTGTTGTATTTCCAGGGTTGTTTTGGGACCCTAAACGTTGTTTTTTTGGCTCGCCATAGTCAAACTGTAGACAAAATCAGATTTTGATGGCGAAATGTGTAGTTCTCTGAAAGACCTTTCCAACGGGCTATCATGCGCCTAAAACGAAGGTCGTATGCAAAAGTTACGACCCTTGAAAGTTGAGGTACCAAATTACACCAACTTACCCATAGGGCCCACATGACTTTTGGCGTTTCACCTTCTAGGGTTAGGTTTTTGGATGTCTAGGGTTTTGGAACTCATGAGTAATATCAAAAAGGCCTCTGGAGCCTCATTTTAATCCATTCTGCTCAGATAGATGCACATAGCAGCCACATCTCTTCTCAGAGATAACTACCACCATTCGAGAAAGTGTTTCAGTTCTGCAGTTTTACAATTTCAGCCTATTTCATTATTTAATAGAATATATTGTTCACTGGATATTTGTGTTATTCTTCATATCTCTGTGTTTATTGTATTTAGTCTGTTAATTAGTTCGTTCCGCTCATAAATCTGGATCAGTGGTATCAGAGCAGTCTGCTCTTCATTCATTTTTCTTCATGCATGTCCCTGACAAGATCTGGGTATAAGAAGTTGGGACTCGAACCAATCGATCCATTACAAGATCGACCACGATGAACTCGACAACAACCCATAGGGGACAAAAATAAAGATGATGGAGCAGGAGATCCTATTAAAATGTTGCTCGAGGAAGCCCTCGCACGACAAAGGAACGAAATGATGGACAACTTCGCGCAGATCCTTCGACAACTGCCCACAAGAGAAGCATCTTCATGAAGCGACCATGCAACCCCCTTCAAGGTACATGTAAAATTTGATATTCCATTATTTGAAGGACTGATAGATGAAGATGTTGTAGATAAATGGTTGAATTTCCTCGAAGGATATTTTTCGGTCCACAATTTTTTCGATAGGAGAAATATCACTTTTGCACTCCTCAAGGCCGTTCCCCATGTTAAAGACTGGTGGGATACTTACTCTGAGAAAACGACCAAGGAGGAATCTACAATGTCTTTGGTGGCCCCTACATGGGATTCCTTCCTGGACGCCATTAAAGAATGTACTACCCTATTGGAAGCTACGAGGACTAGTACACCAGATGGACCACCCTATGTCAAGAAAGGGACCAGACAGTACCATATTTCACCAATATTTTCCATACCCTACGCACCAAATTGGGTATAAAATACTATTAGCGTCATCTGGTGCTCAAATACCGCAATTGTTTGCATAGATACATTCAAACATAAATGGAGTTCCAGGACATCGTCTCATTGGGCACAGATTATAGATACGCTGTCAAGATCGAGAAGAAATTTAAGTAGAAAATGCGAGAGTTTGGATTTGCAAACCCCTCACAGTCGAAGCAGGGAAAAGGAAGCCCCAACCTACATAACAAGGGACCAAGTCGAGATGGTCTCCCTCAAGAAAACTAGTCCAAGCCACAACATAAGAAGGGAAATGAGAAGACAAAGAAGGAAAAGGGAAAATGGTGTGAGTACCATAAAAGTCCTTGGCACAACACTGAAGAATGTTGCTCCAAGCAGTCCCTCATGGCCGAGCTGAACGCTTCCGAGTCAGAGGTCGATTTTGATTCAGAGTCAAATCCTGAAGGAGGGAAGCAGATTATCGATGTTGAACCAATGCCACTGTCGCTACCACCAACGTTTGGCCAAGCGAACCAGAAGAACTGGAGGAAGGGGAACATCTCTTTCACTTGCAGATGTGGGTCAAGGGGGCTTCGCTTCATTTCTTTGTCGATAGCAGTAGTCAGAAGAAACTGATTTCAACAGAGGTCATCAAGCGGTTGGAACTGACAATGACATTGCACCCATATCCCTACACCATTGTCTGGCTTAGCCAAGGAAGATATCTCTGTGTCAACCAACAGTGTCATCTTCCCTATGACATCAAGCCTTTCAAAGATGAAGTATTGTGTGATATTTCTCCCCTTGAAGTTTCTAATGTTCTTTTAGGACAACCATATTTGTGGAAGCGTCATGTTGTGTATGAGTCTAGACCCTACAATGTTATTATTACTTTGGGTAGACAATTGTATAGAATCCCTGAGGTAGCGCCGCCTAATTCTATTTCTTTAATCTCATCTACACAATGTAGTAACGTCATTTCACAGACCAGGAAGTTCATCTTTTTTGTGATCCGTGCTCATAGTAAGTAGAAGGTCATCGCCACATCTGTGGCCTCTACACAATTCCTCTCTTTGCAATAGAAGCAAGTGGATGGGATCGTGGAAGAATACAGAGACATCTTCTCATCACCTAGAAGAAAAATCATAGTTAGGAACTGCTACCCCATTCCCAAGATTGATGACCTTTTTGACCAACTCAACGGGGGGAATTTATTCACCAAGATTGACCTGAAGTCTGGATACCACCAAGTTCCCAGCGAACCAACTGATATATGGAAGACAACCTTCAAGTCTAAATAAGGTCTCTATGAATGGCTAGTCATGCCCTTTGGCTTAACAAATGCACCAACCATTTTCATGAGGTTGATGGATGATGTATTGAGATCCTTCATCGACTCCTTTGTTGTAGTATATTTGGATGACATCCTCAGCTTCAACAGAACGTGGGAGGAGTGCATGCGGCATATTCAACATGTTTTGAGCACTTTGTGGCAGTGCAAGCTTTATGCCAACTTGGAAAAAGGCTCTTTTGGAATGAACATGGTCCAATACTTGGGATACATTGTTGATGAGCATGGGGTACATGTTGATCCAACTAAGATCCAATTCATCCGTGACTAGCCATCCCTGACCACACTAACCGAGCTTCATAGTTTTTTGGGACTAGCCAATTTCTACTGACGGTTTGTGTTGGGATTCTCCCATATTGCATGGCCCCTCAACCAAGTGACCAAGGGCAGTGGTAGGGCCAAGTTCGTGTGGGGGAAGAAGCAACAAAGATAATTCAATGATCTGAAGCATTGCTTGTGCTCAACTCTAGTACTCTCCTTGCCTGATCTGCAACAACCATTAGATATTGAGACTGATGCATTTGACTATGCTATGGGCACAATTCTCACTCAGCATGGGCATCTGGTGGAATACCATAGTGAGACACTCTTCGATACTATCTGGAAATACCCCACCTATGACAAGGAAATGTATTCCATTGTACAAGCCTATCGTCAATGGAAACATTACATTCTGGGGTAAGAGATGATCATACACACTGATCACAAGCCTCTACAGTTCATACAGACACAAGGGAAATTGCAGAACAACTACCATCAGAAGTGGTCCACCTACCTGCAACACTTCCATATCAACATAAAGTATAAAACAAGTATCTCCAATCATGTTGCTGACTACCTCAGTCGGCCTCGTGTGGCTGCACTCGCCACTGTGCTCCATTCCTGTGGACATGAAGCATATGAGTGGCCCCAACTTTATCAGCAAGATCCATACTTCTCCACCACCCATCATATCTTAGGTATAGGCACAACTGTCACTAATTTTCACATTCAGGACAGACTCTTATGCCACTCGGGCCATCTCTGTGTTCCTACAAACGAGCATGCAAAGTTGATTTGGGAAGCCCACTATAGTCAGGTGGCATGAAATTTTGGTGTGGAGAAAACTGTGGTCGTTCTTCAGAAACATTTTTATTGGCCAAAACTTCGATTGGACGTCAACAAGTATACCATATCTTGCACTGCCTGTTCCATTTCCAAGCAAGCCATCAAGAAGCAAGGCTTATACACCCCTCCTCTTATTCCCAAGAAGCCTTGGGAATCCATCTCAATGGATTACATGTCTGGCTTGCCGTCCACCAAGCAAGGAAATGACTATGTGTTTGTGGTCGTTGATCGATTTTCAAAGATGGCCATCCTCACATCCTGTAAGAAGAATGTCACAATGGCATATACTAATAATCTCTTCTTCGAACGAGTCTGGGTCCACTTTGGGATACCACAGACCATCATCTCCGACCGATACAGTAGGTTCCTAAACACCTTTTGATCGAGTCTCTAGTCTCTATTGGACACCAAGCTCACCACATCCACTACTTTCCACCTCCAAACCGATGGCCAAATAGAGGTTGTCAATCAGATGATTGTGCACATCCCACGCATGTACAATTCTAACCATCCACGTACATGGGAAGAGAGTCTCCCATATGTCCAACAAAATTACAACAAGGCTCTCCATAGTTCCACTGGCCATAGCCCATTTCAGGTGGGTCTGGGATTCCAACCCTTGGGACCCATTAATGTTGCACTTCCTCTTTCCACCAAATAGATAGACTCTTCCCCTGATCAATCTGCAATCAATAAATCCACCAGATTCATTGAGCGGATTTAGCACATCAGCCAATAGGTTCAGGATATTTTGCAGAAATCCAATGCTAAGTACAAGCAGCGCCATGATCAACACAGGGTACCACACCAGCTTTAGGTTGGTGACAAAGTTTGGTTACATTTGCGGAAGGAGTGTCTCATCGAGACCCATCAGAAACTTCTCCCACTTCGTTATGGGACTTACACTATGACCAAGGCTGTGGGTAGAAATGATTTTGAGCTCAACACTACACTCTTTCTTGGTTTTCATCCATTATTCAATGTGGACCTCCTTTGGCCATATTTTCCCCCATTATTGGACACCTCAGAGATCGCAGAACAACTGACACCAACATAGATCAACCATGACTGCATGGAACAATAATCCACTGATCAGATAGTGGACACACAAGTCAAGGGCACTCGCCAACAATGGATCCAACTTTATCAGGTTGTTAAGGCAGGGAAACTCCTACACCAAGGCAAGTGGCGCACCTAGGGCCAAATCCATCAGAAGTTTCCTAATCTGATGAGGGAACTCAACGCAATGTAGACCATTTCTTCCTAAGGGGGGAGGATTGATCCAGGTGGATATTGGTGGCCACCCACCTATTCCAACTGGCTCCTCGTGTCCATTTTTTGTTCAACACGTTCTTCTGTACTTATTTGTAATTGTGGGTTCTACACTTTTGGGGCTGTCTGAAGCGCCACATATCCTCCAGGTGGATATGGGTGGCCTCTCACCTAATCCAACTAGCTTATTTTGTATGTTTTCATGTCAGGACATCCTGTTGTACTTCCAGGGCCGTTTTGGGACCCTAAACATTGTTTTTTAGGCTTGCCATAGCCAAACTGTAGTCATAGTTAGATTTTGACGACGAAATGTAATTCTCTGAAAGAACTTTCCAACGGGCTACCACGCGCCCAAAATAGAGGTCGTATGCAAAATTTACGACCCTTTGAAGTTGAGGTACTAAATTACACCAACTTACCCATAGGGCCCACATGACTTTTGGCGTTTCACCTTCTAGGGTTGGTTTTTTGGATGTCTAGGGTTTTGGAATTCATGAGTAATATCAAAAAGGCCTCTAGAGCCTCATTTTAATCCATTCTTCTCAGACGGATGCGTGTAGCAGCCACATCCCTTTTCAGAGATAACTACCACCATTCGAGCAAGTATTTAAGTTCTGCAGTTTTACAATTTCAACCTATTTCATTATTTAATATAATATATTATTCACTGGATATTTGTATTATTCTTCACATCTCTGTGTTTATTGTATTCAGTTCGTTAATCAGTTTGTTCCACTCCTAAATCCGGATCAACATTGGATTTCAAGTCAACGTTGCAACAATGCTCAAGATGGACACTCCATTCCACCTCTAGACCCTGGGTGAATGTGGAAAAGTGAGCAGAGGGTATGCCTGTCCCAATATGAAAAAGCGTGGGTGTCCAGGCAGTAGATGAGATTTATTAGAGCGCCTTGGAGATAGGTTTATGGTATGAAAATTTTGGATGTTACACTATGCATTTCATACTTTCATAAATTAGGGTTAGGGTTTAGGTATGATTGACAACAAATCACATCTCTTGCATGTTATGGGTTGCCTAGCTTCTCAGGTTTGGATCAAGTGTAGTTTAGACAACAACTAAGCTTTGGATAAAGTTCCTAGCTAGTCATGTAGAGTCGTAGGTTGTGTTAGACAATGATAAGAGATTGTGAGAAACAAGGAAGAGGTGTGCCTGGTCTCTTCTTGAGATGGGGTTTCCACATTGAGATTCGGAAACAAAGGAGACACCCAACAAAAAAGAAAACAACCCTCTAATGGTACACACAACCAACAATTGTATTACATGCCTTGGTAAGCTGAAAATCGAACCAACAATAATTTAAATGCCCAGAAAAATGGAGAATCATCCCAGTGAAGAATTTGTGTGCCCAAGAGTTTCTAAGAACACCCAAGCATTAAGAAATTCGCTCAACAATGGAGTTTGGTTATGTGGGGATGTGTACAGTCTAGAGATGGAATAAACATCCCACAATTTGATAGAGTATGACCCATAGGGGAGAGTTTGACCTGTAAGTGAATTAAATTCCAAGGTATGCCAACAACCTCACAACACAAAGAGAGAGAAATCACATTTGCTGAAAACAAGGGCTAGAAGTGGAAACTAGTGTAACGACTCTTTTATTATGACCCTTGATCTCGATATCAAAAAAAAATGGATGGTATAGGAGATTTGTTTGTTGGGATTATATGTACAATGGAACAATATTGCCTCTCACAAATAACAAAGTCATAATAGCATGAATCAATTTTGAAGCAACAGATATCACAATTACATTGAGAGTCATCCCTATTATTGATTAATTAAACCGAGAGCAATAATTTCATCACATATGATTAATCCCCAAATACGTTATAGAGTTTCCATCATATGATAACCAATAAGATACATTAAAAGACAATGGAAAATTTAACCATAAAACATAAGGAAAAACAACTTATTGAGACATGATTTTTACCCTGGAACCCAAATTGGGAAAACTAGTCGAATGGTGCTCAATATATTCTTCTTTTTCAAGTTTGCAAGTTTTTACAATGATTTCCTCCTCCTTGTCCAAAAATATTTTTTTTAAATGAGTGAGAGTGAATAAATAGAGAGAGCTAGGGGGTAAGGGACCACCAACAACCATGGCTCTTCACTTCCCATTCCTTAGCCTTCTCTCCTATCTATTTCCTTGTCATTTTTTTAATTATTTTTCTTTAACGTTTCTATTACCTCCTTATTTGGATTATTCCATGTAAACTTGCACTATTTTACATTGTTTTATGTGGATTACATAATACATTTTGATAGTTAATGTATTTTTCAAGCACTGAGTCTTATCCACTCTTTAGTCCATATCCATTTCGGATCACACCTCCCCATTGAGAGGATTTTTGGTCTCCAAAATATTAAAGAAACTGATCTGGATCAATGTCGTCTGCTTCTCTGGAATGTGACTCTAACACTAGCTCCTGGCTACAAATATAACTTTATCTCTATCTTGTGGCTTTGGCTGCTGGCTTTGGCTTGTGGCTTTGGCTACTGGCTCTAGTCCTTGGATATGGTTCTGGCTCTCTTGTTCCTAGAGTGTAGAAATATTCTCACTGACTCTCAACTTTGAGCAATATTAGAATCCAAACTCTAGACTCAACACTCATTCCCATCTCCCTCTAAGACTTGGAGACAATCTTTCTTGGTAGTCATGATGCCAAGTCGAATGTTGGTCTTCTTTGTTCAATGTGATCCCAACATGTTTCCATCACATATTAATCCTATGAAAGGAAGTGTGGTATTCTTATTATGTTAGGATCGGTTTCTTCCTAGTATGGAAACAACTCTCAAGTGCTTTCACATGCTTGAAAGGCACATCATGGAGTCCTCAAGAACTCCTCTATAGTCATTGACCTTTGTGCACCAATCTACGACACAACTCCATGATGGGGTTCTTCAGATGCAATACTAGAAACAAGAATTGGGTTATGGATTCTCTAGACATCAACCTATTGTCCTTCTTACTTGTTTTTCTTCTCTGTCTCCTAGGACAACTTCTGTCACTTGGACTATAGATGCAGACATCTCTTCATCTTATTCAATATTTAATTTCCACACCCTTCTCTTGGTTGTGTGGTTTCTTGGGTGAAGCTTTGGGTGAAGTTGCCAACACTTCACTTCTCAATGTATACTCAACTTGTAGTGGTGGAAAAAGTTCACATGGTTGCTACAAGGATTTATTATCATACTCCTCCTCTCCACATGCATCTATGTATGCTGTTGGATTGGAGAGGCCTTCTTATCATTCAAATTCTGGAAAAAATTAGGCCTGCAGAGCATGTCTTTCTTCTTCCAGTAGGTTTCCTCACAATGGCCTTTCTTTCTACAATGTATGAATGTATTTGCATACCAACAAATGTCAATGGTTTTAACACCCGAATTTGCAACCTATTTCATAGGAATCAAGCATAATTGAGGTTTACCCTCAGGAGCATTATGGTATAAATCATGTGGCATTCTACCCATGATTTCCATAGGAAAAATGAAATGTTTGGGGTCTGAAAAGCTCCAACATCCTCCGCTTCCTTCCACGTGACCCTCGTTCACTCATTGTGCCATGAAAGTTTGCACCAAGCACTTCACTCCACGTCACCCCTGTGCATACGCTATCGGCCCGCCACCT
Organism: Picea mariana; assembly: GCA_032191745.1. Taxonomy (NCBI): domain Eukaryota; kingdom Viridiplantae; phylum Streptophyta; class Pinopsida; order Pinales; family Pinaceae; genus Picea; species Picea mariana. Next base: position 2,729 of record JASDQU011378553.1, on the reverse strand, counting down.
ATTGTGCCTGTATTGGTCACATAATATCTGCATAACCTCGAGGTGTCAAAATTGACTTGCAGAAGTCGTTGGCACAATCTAAGAGCAGTTATGGGTGTTAGGCCTCGTCCTAATCCCAATGAAGGAAGTTACTGAGAATGAGAGCGGTGTTTGAGACCTCGTCTCAGCACATAAATGGAAAGCCAGAAAAGATTGGCAGATTTGAGCTTGTGTTTGACAAAGAGCTGTATGTGCAGTCTGACAAAGAAGGTCCAGATAGAAGAACTCACGTATGACAATAGAAGATTGTCTGTAGAGTCCGACATAGCAGATGCTGACTGCAAAATTTGAATGCAACAATCTGATCACACTCCCGATGGTTGTAGCAGTTCTACTTATATATAGGCAGTTTTGATATTTTGTAAGGGTCGATGGTTGAGCTAGGATCCCTTATTGTAATATTTTGATTAAGAACACTGGTTCTCTGGTTATGTAACTTGATTTGAGACTTCTTGATTAATCTAAGTCAACTTTATTCTTCCATATTATTTTCCTATGATACTGAGAGAGTTCATGATTTGATTGATACACATGGATTGTTGTAACTGTATTATGATGAATGTTTGATTATAGTGTTGTTATAATGTCTTTTAGTTTCCTTGAAAATTTGAATTCAAGAGGATCTTGTGTTTGAATTTTTTCCTCCTTAGGCTGTTGGAAGACCTGATGTCCATAGAATACCTCTACACTTTCTCACCAAAGTCTTCCTCCTATTCACCTTTACTCCAACTTACTAACTGAAGTTGATACAAGACCTCAATTGCTTGTGCATGCCAGCCCAGATTTTATGAGTTAGAACGTTATTATCTCGAGTCTTATCCATTTGACTCCCTTAAAAATTATTTACATTTAATATATAAAATGATGGGTACTGGGCTTATCCTCATTACATTTTGAGGGTGATTCCTAGTGCTAACATAAATGGTGCCATTGTCAGGGACAGATTTGAGCAGATTGAAGAGCTCCCTGGGAAGAACGTCATAGATCCAACTCTTGATGGTAGACAAGGGAGGGATACATAAATTGACTATAATCATCCACCTGGTGACTCTACATCAGAGACTCCACTGGGGAGGATCCTATTGACAGAAAGATGAAGGGAATGACTAGGGATCATATTATGAGATTTCTTTGTGAAATTTTGTTGTTCTTTATCAGCTCATTTTTGTTTTTCCCTTCACATATAAAGAGGATCATATTTTGCTTTGTTTATTCAGTTGATCACCAACCTTCCTTTATATATCCATCCTTAGAAGAAGTAGACCCACTTTCTGTTTGTGTTGTAGATGATGATATTATATCCTCAGCTCAGCCTACTCATAAATATGAGCTTCATATTGAAACCCCTCCTGAACTCAATCACCCTTGTAGCCCTGGGGAGGTTAAAACTGATCCACAGCCTCCTCAAATCTCATCACATCCTTCTATTACTGTTGAGCCTTGCCATAAATGTGTTAAGCCTCATATTCATCCCACTAGTTTTCAAACTAGAATCATAGACAATTTGTTAAAACCTTTAAAGATTCCATATCATCTTCATCCTTATCCTCTTGATTTCTTTAAGTACTTTCCTCATTTTTCTGGAGAGGATCATGCTACAGCTGAGAGGCATGTGGAGGCTTTCAAGAATTTTATTGATCAGTTTGAGATAGTTCATGAGGTTGTTTTCCAAATCCTTGTTAGGAGATGTTGTTGTATGGTTTAAGGGTTTGGGAGATGACTTCATTGGTTCTTGGGTTGAGCTATACAATGTTTTTTTAAAGTGGTGGGGTGAGAACAAGTCCCTTGATCAGTACTGGGATGATTTTAATGCATTGAGGAGAGGGGAAGAGGAAGCCTTGGCTGTCTTCAACAGGATGTTTTATAGTGTTTATCATAGTATGCCTGTAGATATCATACCCACAAAGACTGATGTCATGGTGTACTATGTCATGGCTCAACATTCAGAGCTTGTCCTTCTCCCGAGAGAAAGGAAATCTACATCTTTATCACAGTTATTCATGGATGTTGCGGAAGTAGAGGAGAACCTCTGAGCTTGTGGCAGGATTCAAAGTCAATATCATCTCAACTCTGAACGTAAGGAAATTTTCACCTGCTGTCCCTATGAAGAAAAGACTGTGGATAATTTTGTCTTCAACATAGGTATCCATGAGAAGCCATGTCTTGATGAAAATCATGTGTATGAATAGCTAGAAGCATGAGTTACTACTGTTCTTGAAATGGATATTTTCAACAGTTATATTCTCGAGGAAATTATTGTTTTAAAGGTTGATCATAGACATGAAAGGCAACCCATTTTTTATGGATATTCTAGTGATGATGAGAAGAAAGTTTATCTTATATTTGATCACTATGAAGACAGTAAGGATGATGGAGAAGTTGGCCTTGTCATAGAAGACATAACCCGAGAGTTTGACTGGGAGTAGCCCTGATCCGGATTATTTTCGGCACGAAATGAGAGCGGAGATATAATAAAGAAATGCACAGAGATATTGCAGATATTCAATAATATGACAGAAATGTATTAGAGATGCAACCATAAACATAGAGATACAGTAATACACGATTTATATTAATCAGAGAAATGTACAGAGACTGTAAAAATACAGAGTGAAAGACTCGCTAGAATGGTGGCAGCTTATCTCTGAGAAGAGATGTGACGGCTACTCTCATTCGCAAGAAGATGGTTA
>JASDQU011378552.1:0-24090 GCA_032191745.1 Picea mariana | reverse complement strand
GAACATGATCCATATGACCTGTCTCCGTGTGACCTCGGTCATATCACTCCATCAGAGTTTCGGCACTTACGATGACATAATCCTTATGTCCATGGAATTCGCGATTTCCCGATTCGCGATGCGCTTTAGCCCTCCTGGCTGACCCTGGTTCACGTGACCATTACCTGTGACCGCAACCATACCTCTGACAGCTGGCCTCCACTACGCCACCGTTCTACTTCGTTGTTGTGCTGACATCTGGCCCCTACTTATCGGGGTTTCGCGGATCGCGATTCTGAATTGCACAAACTCTTGTTAACGGGATCCCCGATTTCCCGATGAACCAAAATGCCGAAGGCTCCTTGATCTTCGACAACTGTCCCTCATATGGACAGTCCCGATCCCTTCGGGATTTCGAGACTTTCGATGTCGAGAGTTTCTTACCTCTCCAATCCCCGATTACTGATAACGAAGATCAACGGTCCAGATCTCATTCTTATCCAACGACTGAGATCACTTCGTGAAATCGCATTTCGCGATNGACCATTATCCTCATGACCGTAGCCAAACCTTCACTCCCTTTAAAGACCTTGCAGGTTCTCATTGATCCAACGGTGGTCGGGTCCCTGCACTCGGATCTGATGGTTGAGACCTGTCCTCCTATTGAGCTTCTCCTGGTGGCACCCGATCGTTGCCACGCGTCCTTCCAAATAGACAGTCCTGATTATGTCGGGATTTCACCTTGGTTTTTCCCGATGGTATATCTCCCTCGTAGCTTCTGTCTGATCTGACGGTCCTTGTTCTTTCGGGAAATTTGAATGAGATCCTGTGGTTGTGGATCTCTGTCTTCCTGCAAATTCAGGATTTCACCTTGGTTTTTCCCGATGGTATATCTCCCTCGCAGCTTCTGTCTGATCTGACGGTCCTCGTTCTTTCGGGAAATTTGAATGAGATCCTGTGGTTGTGGATCTCTGTCTTCCTGCAAATTCGGGATTTCACCTTGGCTTTTCCTTTGCTCCTTGCACGTATAAGAACGCTATTCCTCCCGAGCTTATTCTCCTCGAATCCTTAGACTGCGACTTATTTTCTTTTGCTCGACCTCGACCATCTTCCTATCGGGTCGACTACCCTTCATCACTCTGCTTGGATATTGCTCTGTCATCATCTAGCTTCTTCTGCCATAGACGATTGCCATCAATGACAACCTTGACATTCTGCATCTTCTCTGCTATTGCCATATTTCCAACAAAAGGGTGACTCTTCTCATAATCCGACCAACTGATGAACAACTCTTCGCAAATATGAGTGTATGAGAATCTATGTTGTTCCATCGAGGTTGCGTAAATATCTCTGATCTCTACTGCATGTGCCCAATACTTGACCAGAATGGCACTTAACTGTTGCAGCATGGCCCAAGCTTTGATTGGGTGTTCCATAAACTGTCGCACCTGACCTGACTCTCCTGTGCCTGTCACCTTTGTTGTTTCTTCGGCCCATGATGAATCTTGATCGATGTGCGATTTGACTGTGTCATGCAAGTCGTCGAAGTCATCGGGCATGCCAAACTCGATAAGTCCAATATCCTTTATTTCCTTGTTGATTTTTTACTTAGTTTCTCTCGCATTTGGCCCATTTTCTTGCATCTCCGGATGAGGCTCCTGAGCCATTCTTTCTCAATACTGGGAGGTATCTTTCTTGAAATCGAAATTAAAATCGTTTAGAGACTGCGTATAGAACAACACTTGGTAAAATAAACATATAAAGTAAAAACGTGAAGAATCCAGACTGGTCCATACCTGTAAAGCTTGCCAAACCTGGTTGTTTGATATTTACGAGATCTTTGCAATATTTCGAATTGCTTGACCGCTTCTATTATCGCCGTCATTTTTCACTAGTTAGGGTAGGTTACATTCACATTCCACAACATGAAAGATCATGTATGAAAAAATACGAGAGTCAAAAGTCACGCCAGTGGTCGGTTGGCCCTTGGAGTCGGGAAAGGATGTCAGAGCCAAACATGTGCTGAAAGTACGAGTATGTTCCAAAAGAGTCAGATCTTGTCATAAGGGAAGTCGTTAGGTGCCCCAAGTTGAGGTAAGTTTTTTAAACAGAATTCACATCAACAAGTGCATCAACCATCATTAGCTCATCATGAAGGTTAGGGTATTGAAAACTCAAGGTGGTGATACCACAAACTTTCTGCAATTCCTATCAGTTGCATCTCACACGCCTTAGAACATGCTCGTCGTGCGAATGTGCCATGGAATATATTCAATTCACTTCAAACATTCAGTCGCCATGGATCCATTATTCCCTAGCATGTTTCCACCCACTGCTCGCTCAATTATAAATCGTGAATGTTCTGCATGTGCTCTACTCATCAGCCGAGATTATGCACTACTGGTAATTCGTCTCGCGAGCCCAGTCTGATCAAATTCTTTTTCTATTTTTATTTGGGCCCTCATCAAGTTCTCGACGCATAATACAGATACGTTTTTGCACCATGGGAACCCCTCAAAACACAATACGGGGCATGCGAGGCAGCCGAAGCACCAGACTTGAGCCCCAAAATGCCTGGGATTCGTTCTTACTCGCAGCGGGAATTCTTGAGGCTTCAAAGGGAGGTTCCTACCTGTACGCGGGAACGATGGCATTGCACCATGCGAAGAACAAAGTGGAAGACATTGTGCCTGAAGGAAGAACTTTGGAAGCCATTCCTTTGCAACAACATATAACCCGAAAAAGGGGAAGGCCAAGAAAGAATAAGGAAGCTTGGGAAAACAAAATCCCGAGCGAGTCATGTGCAAGATTGGTCATCGAGGAATTACTGATATGCGTTATCTAGCTATATCCTATTGAAACCACAAGTTAGGGAAGTGGGAGCAGAACAAGGAGGACAGATGCCACGGGTTCTAATGTCCAAGAGCCGACTCAGTAGTTGGAGCAGGCATAACTTTCCATTGTCAAACTTTACCAGGAAAATAGAGAATTAAGACGCCAATTAGCGAAAAAGACCCTCAAGGTGTCAGCATCACAAGGTCATGAAGGGAACGTGACATGGATCAAGAGACAGCTCCAGGAAGTGCAACATACAATCGTGCAGTTGCGTGAAGCATAAAGGGTGTCAGAAGAACTGAAAATGAAAACATCTCAGGGAACACGAAGTAGCCGGTGAGAAAATCCACGCAGAGCTTGTCAACACGCAGAAGCATGATTAACAAAATCTATTTGGTATTCTCAAACGTGGCACAAATCTTGATAGTATTTTGTAAATTTTCCTGTTCTTAATGTAAACGAGGTTGGTTGGCGAACAGGTGTAGACAACATCTTTTGTATGTAATCTGAGCTCGATGGAAATCTAATATAAAGTCTTGAAACTTTGAAAAAAGGATTCTAGTTGTGGTGGTTGGATTTTTTTGTTTCTTTTCTTTGCATATGTATCCCTCATGTTCTTTTTCCATATTTTCATTCAATTTAGTCCAGAACTCATGCTCAGTGGTGCTCTGAGTTACTTTGTATTTTTTCATTAATAACCTTTTGCAAAAAACCTCTGACGTTGATTTATTTCATCGTACGGTGTTGACGTGGTATTGAAGACTGGTGACTTAGCTCGTGGGTATTGGTAGGACTCAATACTTTATTCAAGTTATGCGCTCTAAAATAAACCTAGGATTGTTGATGCCGAAAAGGTATCAAGGATTGGCATTCGGGGAAAAAATTATTATGTTTTTTCTGTGGACTTAATTTCTCAAAAACTCGTCGATGCCGAAATGCTTTGGGGATCGGCTATCGGCGATATCCTCGTGTAATTCCTGCCACGAAAGAAATCTTCCTTTTCTTGACACCGATGAAGATCAGCACTCGACAACTGCAGTTTTCTCAAGTGATTTTCTTTCATCTTTAATTCTTCCCGATGTCGAATCTTTGAGCGCGTTGTGGAAATGTTTTGGTTGTCGATTCTTTATTTTAAATGTTAGTCTTTTAAGTTATGGGTTTTCACTTGTTCAAGAAAACTTTGAGAGACTTAAATTAGAATAAAAAAATGATAAGCGAAGGAAACATTTTTCACAAAGAAGTCGAATTAGACAATGTAAAAGATCAAGTGGTACCCAAAAAGTAAAATTTGACATAGACCTTTTAGGGTGTGTTGAGTGCTCAACAAATGGTGACTTACTGGGTGAAAGAAGAATCTTTATTCCTCCTTTAGGCTTGGTTGATGCAAAAGCAGGTGGAGAATTTAACTGGTTTTAAATCAGAGCCTCTTTTACCCTTGCATTTGAAATTCTCTGGTTGATGCTTCTAGGTCTGCCTGTGGGGTTTTTAACCTTTATTCCTCCTTAGTTTCCTCTAACCTTGACTCATGCCCTCTTTAACAAAAATATAGTAAAGCATTCACTGGTATGGAGCCTTTAGTTACCTTTACTCACTCGCTACGGTGTTGCTCCACTGCCAGCGAGCGTCCATGGCCCCGGTGGAGTCACCCCGACATCAAAGACCTTGCTCCACTGCCAGCAAGCATCGATAGCCCCGACGAATTTATCTGCATACCCTCTCCTATTGTTCACTCATTTGATAAAGTCAATTTTATTTCGGCAGAATTCCCTGAGCGTGTGAGAGAGGATGACGTCTGTTTATTTTTCAAAATGAGATGGTTAAGGCGAATCCTTAGCTAGCTTTGTATTTAGGATTCATGCAGTCCTTTTCTGCTTTCCTTCTTTCCCTTAAGGTCGTACCAGACCACCAAGCATACACTTCTCCATTTCTCCAAAGTTGTTCATTTGCACAGGTTAGATAGAGGACCCCTTGAAACAACCGCAGGTTCCCCAACGTTTCTTGTGTTGTATCTGAGCGATGAGTTAGGAAAAGAGTTCGCTATGTTGCATGATTTGAGGCCAACCATTGTCTTTCTAAACACAACCTTCAAAAGTGACAAAATAAAACAACAAAAGAAGTAAAAAAAAATGCATTTCGCAATTGACCTAGCTAAAACCAAAATCATGAAAACATGCACACAATTTTTTTTTTAAATGGAAATATTGTTTTAGCACTTGGCCATTTACTGGGAGGGCATCAGGTTCTTCCCTTAGATTTTGTAACTAGTAAGTGCCTGCCCCAATCTTCTTTGCCACCTGGAAAGGTCTGAGCCATAGATTCTGAAACTTACAATGTTTTCCTTTAGGCTCATTTGCTCTGTCCCATTTCAAGACTAAGTCTCCTACTTCAAAATTATTCTCTTTAGCCTTATGCTTGTCAAACCATCTTTTAATGATCTGCTGGTGGGATATAAATTTTGATTTATCTTTTTCCCTTTCTTCTTCCAACATGAGCAGAGTGTCAATCATTTGTTGTATGACTGATGAAGGTTGTCCTATGGAATCTTGGGCAAGTTTAAGAGATGGAATATAAATCCCATTCAGGAGAATGGCTTCCTGCTCGTATACTAGAAAGTATGGGGAATTTCTTATAGCTTCCTTGGGTGTTACTCTATCTGCCCATAAAGCGTTGTGGAGTAAATTCTTCCAATTCCTTTGGTTATCTACAACCATTTTTTTCAATATCCTTACTAGGTTCTTATTAGTTGATTCTGCCAATCCATTTCCCTGTGGACAATAATTTGCAGAGTACCTGATTATGATTCCTCTGTCTAGATCAAACTTCGTCAATAGGGTGGAGGAAAAGTAAGTTTCATTATCAAAAACCAGGATGGAAGGGACACCAAACCTGGTGATTAGTTGTTGTTCTATGAATTGGATTACCACCTTCTCGTTTACAAGAGTCAAAGGGATGGCCTCTACCCATTTCATGAAATAGTCGGTGGCAGTGAGTATGTACTTGTGTTGTTTTGAAGAGCTTGGTGTAATTTCTCCTATGATGTCTAACCCCCATTTCTCAAAAGGCCTAGAAACGGTCACCGGTTGGAGTGGGACTACTTCTCTCTTCTCTCTCCCAACGCTTACTTGGAAAGTTTTACAGTTTCTAGCATATGTGTGAGCATCCTAGAACAAAGTGAGCCAATAATAACCAACTCTCAGTATCTTATGAGCGGTAGTGTTCCCTGCAAAATTTCCACCAACAGGTCCATCATGGAGCTCCTTAAGAACTTTGTCTGCATCTTCACGTTCGAGACATCTTAAAAGTACCCCATCATAATTAATCCGAAAGAGTACCAAATTTATGAGGCGATATTGTGCAGATTTCAACCTGAGATCTCTCCTTTCTCTGGGGTTGAGGTTTTCTGGGCAAGTCCCATGGTGTAGGAGATAAGTCAAATTCACATACCAAGACTCTTTCCCTTGGGAAATGTATGAATCTTCACTACACCATAATGCCATTTCATTCTCCCATCCAGAGTCTTCATTTACTTTGTCCTGGGTGTCAGCTGCCAGTTTGTACAATCCTTGTCCTTTAACTAGTTTAGCAAGTTTTATTTCTAGATCAAATTCTTGGAATACTAGCATCCAATTCCCTCTTCTTTCCCCCATCTCTTGCTGAGTGAATAGGGATTGGACTGCGGGGTGAAGCACGATTACTTTGGTATGGTTCTTGAGGATGTAATATTTGAAATGTTTTACTGCTTTATAAATTGCATAAGCATGTTTATCTATAGTAGGATAATTTAGTTTAGCTCCTTGGAGGTTAGTGCTCATGAACGACATTGGAGCCTCGTTGTTATCATCATCCTTCTGAGTCAGAACCACAACTAACGATTGATCGGAGGCAAAAGTATACAGGAAGAAATCTCTATTAAAATTAGGACTTCGTAACACGGGGTCTTGAGATATAAAAGTTTTACTATTTCTAAAGGCATCCTTTCTCTCATTGTCCCACTTAAATTCATCATCTTTGTGGATCATTTTTTGTAATGGTTTGACAGTCTCGGTGAAATTGGGTATGAACTTCCTTACAAAATTGATTTTCCCAAAGAAGGATTGCATTGTCTTTTTGTTGTGAGGTAACGTGAGCTGAGTTGTAGCTTTGGCTCGCTCAGGGTCTATGTGAATGCCTGCTTGGGATATGAAATGACCTAATAGCTTTCCTTCTTTCACAACAAAGATATTTTTCTTAGAGTTTAAATATATACCGTATTTTCTACACCTTTCGAAAACCTGGCTCAAGTTTTGGATATGCTCCTCTTTGTTCTTCGAATATACAGTCACATCGTCCAGATACACTACTACACACTTGTTGATCAGTCCTCGAAATGCTACATCCATTTCCCTTTGGAAGGTTTCCCCTGCGTTGATTAACCCAAAGGGCATGCGTTTGTAAGCGAAAGTTCCCCACTTGGTTCAGAAGGTAGTTTTCAAACAGTCTTCCTCTGAAACCAGAACTTGGTTGAATCCCAAGAAACCGTCCAGTAGAGAGAAAATCTCAGAGCCGGACACGATCTGCAAGAGTTTCTCCATCGGTGGGACTAGGTAGTTGTCCTTTTCTGAGGCTATGTTAAGGTTCCTAAAATCTATGCATAAGTGGATTTCTCCCAACTTTTTCCTCACAGGAACCAAATTTGCTACCCATGCAGAATCTCTAACATGGAAGATAATTTTGGCATATAAAATTTTCTTCAACTCTTGACACATGAGAGTTCCAGGGATGGGTGGTACTTCAAGAGCTTTTGTTGGAAGGGTTTCACTTCAGGTTTTAATGGGATAGTGTGTGGAATGATACAAGTATCATAAGTTTTCATATCCCAGCAGGACCACACAAAGACATCTTGATATTGTTTGAAGAGTTTGAGATAGGCCTTCCTTTCCTCTTTAGATATTGTCCTACTGAGGTTTACGTTTTTTTGGGTTTTTTGGGGTTCTGAGATTTATAGTTTCATGCATGGGACAGGAACTACCAGTCTTAGCATTTTTGGTCCCCTTAAATCGATCTTTTAGGTAAAAAGATTCTCTAAATTAGTTATCCCCTTCGAGATTGTGTGAGACTTCGATTTGTCAGTTGGTTGACCTGTCATAGGATCAGTTTCTATTGACTGTTCCTAGAATAATCATCGTCAATAGCTAAGTCTTTGAAATTATCTTGGTTAGTCATAAATTTTATGATCTGTTCATCTCCTTCAAATACTTTCCAATTAGAAATGTTGTTAGGCACTGATGGTTTGTAGAGTAGTTCCACAGTGAACCGGGAAGCTTCATAATATTCTAGAGGTGACAGCCTTGAAGCAGTTGTGGCCAGGGAATCAACAAGGATATTCTTTATTATAGGGATCGTTGTAATATTGAAAGCTTCAAAATGCTCTATTAACCTACACACTTCCTGTTGATAATTCTTTAGGTGAGGAGAGTTGCAATGTATAGAATTCCTTACTTGTCTAACGATAATTTTAGAATCCCTGAAAACCTTCAATTCTTTGACGTTTAAGTCTATGGATTTCTTTAACCCCTGTACTAGAGCTTCATACTCGGCGGTGTTGTTTGTGCATTCAAACTCAAGTCTTTAGGATAGGAAATGATGTTTACCCTTTTGATCAATGAGGATGCACCTTGCCCTAGACCCTTCCTGTGATTTAGATCCATCAAAGTATATGGTCCAAATTTGTGAGCGTAGGTTATCTGTTTCCCATTTCTTATCACTTTCTTGCTCTCTTATCTTTTGTTCCTTGATTTCTATCACAGGTTCTTGGTAGAAGAGGGTTTCCTCTGTCGATATCGACGATTTATATTGAAACACCATTTCAGAATTTTGAGTGAGAGGGACATCAGATGAGAGGGGGGGGGGATTTTTTGAAGTAGCAATCACAGGAATAATTTCCAAGAACAGGGAAGTATGTCAATGAGGGTTCATTTAGGGTTTCTAGATCAGTGACCATATGTTTCAGATATCTTTCCCTATCAATTCTGATCATATTTTTGTATCCCTTTAATGGTAACCAAAGGTTTGCCCAATCTATACTAAAGTATCAGTTTAACTTCTCATACCAATCTCATCTTAACAATAATCCATAAGCTTATGGGATGTCTATTATAATGATGTCAATAACTTTGCATAAACTTACGATGCGTGGCTATTCTGATCATTACATCTTTGAGTTCTCCCATGACCTTCACCTAGGTTTTGTCTAGTTGTATTACATGTTTATCACTCTTGAGAGGAATTGCATTTAGTTTTTTATAGATAGACAGTGGCATAACGTTAGAGGATGCTCTTGAATCAACCAAATAGTTGTGGAGGTTCTTGTTGAAGACTTCAAATGTTAAAAGGAAATGTGGTACAAAAGGTCTTCCCTTCTTATCTTTGGAACAAGTGTTCACAGTTGGTTTATTCCCTAAGTCTGTGGGGATTAGATTTCTTTCTGATTCAGTGCTCGTCGTTGTTATAGAAATATTTGCCTCACCATTGCTATCTTTCAAAGAGGGCCTTTTTTCCATTTCCCTATGCAGACTTATCAAACCCCTTTTGGATAAATCCAGAGCCAAAAATATATATTTTTCCACATATATGCTCCCTAACTACTTTGCAAGATGCTTATACACTTGATGCTCCACTACAACTCGCGTATATCGGGATTTGTGCCAGAAAATACAAAATGAGGTTGGGTTTCCATGTCACGACAGAAGATCTTTGATATTTGGCCTTCCATATATTGGAAAATTTCTGAATCAGCCCTTCAGTTGCATTTTGGAGGCTATAAGAGCACAATTTTGAGCTATGGAAAAAGAGAGAGAAAGCATTCAACTTTGAGATCAAAGTTACTCTAAAGAAATAACTTCATATTGAGTCTGCATCCCTTTATCCCTCAATTCTGAACACAGTGTTCAGCCCCCAAGATCTTCCCTTATTTTCAAGAGGATATCTTTATCTCTTTGCTACGTGCTTGCCTTTGGTGGAGGATTGAAGTGGTGGAGACCCAGTTGGAAGGAACTTGGTTTCTTGGTTTCGAACCGTGCCAACACGGAAGTCTGTAATGTTGATACTTATGTTGATCAATTATTAATAGAAATACTCCTTTCTCGTCCTATCGATATCTTGCAAATATATAATTATTATCCATGGGCATGTTTGTAATGTTTATTACTGGATTGTGTTATATGATGTGCTAACTCATTTTATATACTGTCATTATATACTTGCATCACTTGTTTGTTGAGAACTTCTTACAGGTGTAAATCTTTGGGTCAAAGTTCTCAACGGTGGAATGACATCAAATGATTGGATCGAGGTAGGCTTCTTCCTCGTATTGCACATTAGTTTATATAGCACATGTTGGAATTGAGTTTATTTCTGTAGTCATACCTGTCTGTTGTGGTTTACCCTTGGCCATAGAGAGTTTTTCCCTTGTAACAGAATTGATGACTCCATTGGGGAGAGATATTCCTTCTAAAGGTTGAAGTATTTTTCCTTCTTACATTTCTCTTTTTCCTTTGTATTTCTTGTCGTATCATAGTTGGACAGAGTCTGTTCACTCTGGGTCTAAGTTTTCAGCCTTAAAATATATACACGCTTTTTTCCCTGACATCCATGTGTATACGCTTGCTGTCCCACTACAAGAAGCATATATACGCTCTTTTCTCTTGAACATGAGATTATCTGGGATGACAGCAAACCTTTTTGGAGTTGAATTTTTGGGCGACATCTTTCTCTTTGTTTTCCGTTTTTGATTTGTCCTTGGTCATTCGCTTGTCTGCTTAGTTGCTTGGTATTTTGCTCGAGTGATTGTTTTTATACACAGTAGAGGTTGTATATCAAGTCGCTTATCAGTCCATGCATTTTCTTTTCTAAATACATTGAAAATACAAAAAATATGCATTTTGCATTGGTTGGTATTTTTGTCTTTGAACCTTTATCATTAGCTTAGCACATTTAGCGAAAGATTGCATTTTACTTCTGAGTTGCTGAGTTAAAATTGAAGATTGCACTGTTTTTATTTAGCATATCATTCACTGAAAAGTTAAAGTTAGGCTTTGCATTATATCTATTTTTATTTTTATGCATAGTCATAAGACCATGAGTTTCATTTCCATACCCTTTTGAGTAATCAAGGCCAATAAAATTTATGCTTTAAACTAAAATTGATTAGTCACGATTTTATTTTTTAGGGTGCACAAACTAGCCTAGGATTTAGTGCCTTGGAATAGGATTTTGTGAGTAAACTTCTCCAAGGCAATTAAATCAACGTATGTGTCTGAGACAAGGAGTTGAGAAATCCATTGTATAATTGATAATATCAGGAGGGTCCGCTCACACTGGAGTTAATCACGAGGTCGTGCGAAGTTAGTTGAAGGGATAACCCCTGGATACTCACATAGCGTCAGAGATATTTCTATGGATTTATTTGTATTTGGGGATCTTTCTAGTGCCCATACCTTTGTGAGAGGTGATACTTTCAATGTTTTGGGCTTTGCTACCCTGCCCATATGGTGATATGGACTTACAACTGTTCGCTTGTGCATCGATTATACAATGGTTTATTAGTTGCTTGACTTACATTTCTCATAGGTTACTTGCAGGGGTTATTCTTCTTGTATCCTAAGTCAGATAGGGGTCAAACAACACACAACCTTTATGGAGGATTACCTCTCCAGGGAGGTCTGACCAACTGGTTGTTAAGCCTACGAGGATCCTTATAACTAATTCTGTTACCTCCAAACTTTAGCAGGGAGTCTTAGGTCCCACTTGGATGAGGCATACCTTCTTTAGCGAGGGAGGCCACTCAACCACTTTAGCCCGTTTGCATGCATTTTGGCCATTTTGACTTTTTGGTATACTCTTTGATTGTTAGTTGACCATAGGATTTTGTGTTGAGTCTTTGTTATCATGGATAATGGAGTTTATTTTTCTCCCTCATTTACTGCTACCCACCCCATGATGCCTACTCATTTCATGGGGATGGACCCTTCCGCTTTTTATAATGGTATGCAGAATTATGGTACTCAGTCAATGCCTTGGGTCTCTAATCATTTTTCTCATGGTATGTCTAATATGTCTTCGCATTTACCATCCTCTGTCTCGCCTCCTTATGTGAATACAAATTTTGGGTTTGGGGGCATGATGCCTCCTTCTTATCTCTCTCCGTTTGGTGGGAGTCATATCCTTCAAACACTTCTTATGGCAGGAGGTTGGAATCTTTCATCCTACGAATCCACTATGTGAGAAGTAAGTGCCCAACTATGCAATCATTCTACTTATTACACTTCATCCACCTATCTTTCTTCCACCATGTCGGTTCCTACGAACACTTTTCCCATGGCTGACCTCCATCTATCCTCTGGTGTTTCATCTGGGGGAAGTTATTTTTATAGTATGGGCAACCCCCCTCACGAAGTTCCTTTGTCTGGGGGCAACATATATCCTCACATGAGTAACCCTTGTCATGTTGTTTTCTCTTTGCAAGCGTCTTCCTCAGTGTTGATGCCCTTACAACCCTTTATGAATCAGTATGGAGGAGGATACTATCCTAATGGATAGGGATAGGTTGTAAACCAGGATCCTTCCTGGCCTGCAATTTCTCAAAACCAATCTTTCCTTGGACCTTGGTCTCAAATGCCATAATTCACTACCGCCACAAGTCCAGTCATTGTGTGTCATACTGGCAGTATATCACCAACCTTTGCTAGTCATGTTGGAGATTGGTCAACAACCTCTGTGAGTCGTGTTGAAGACCTGCAACTAGCCGCTACAAGTCATGATGGGGGCACAAGTCCAGTCACTGTGTGTCATACTGGCATTATATCACCAACCTCTACTAGTCATGTTGGATATTGGTCAACAACCTCTGCGAGTCATGTTGAAGACCTACAACTAGCCACTGCAAGTCATGCTGGGGGCACATGTTTGGTCACTGCTAGTCACACTGCACATCCATCACCAACCTTTGCTAATCATGTTTGGGATTCATCACCAACCTCTGCTAGTCATGTTGGAGATTTTCTACTAGCCTCCGCAAGTCATGCTGGGAGCATGTCACCAGCCACTGCAAGTTATGCTGGGGATGATTGAGAAGCCTAGACGTCTCAGACATAATCCTATATTCCTTTGCAGAACTTGCAAAGGGATTCACCTTACTCATTTGTGTCCTTTTACTGATGGGATACCAGAAGCATGGGGCTCACCTGAGGACCCTTTGAGTTCTGAGGCATCTATGGTTTCACAACAATACGCTCCTTCTTTGGTTGATACAACATTCATGCTGATGCAATCTTTGGCTGACACCCCTTTTCCTTTAGGGGTTGATGCGTCCTTTGACCTTCTTGTCTCACATCCCATTCAACTTGTGGTCGTTTCAATGCAATCTTTTACCGACACCTCTCCTATGTTTTGGGGTGATGAGTCTCTTGACCTTGTTGTCTCACATCTTGTTCAACCAACGGTCATGTCGATGCAATCTTCGACCGACACATCTCCTATGTTTGGGGGTGATGCACCTATTGAACTTGTTGTCTCACATACTATTCAACCAATGGTTGAGGAAGTGGTCGTATCGATGCAATATTCGATCGACCCCACTCTTCTCTTGGAGAGTCACAAGTCTAAGGAAGCGGTCATGCCAATGCAATTTTTGGTTGATCCTGATCTTCTGGTTCTAGTTCTACACTTTCTATGACATGTCCTTAGAATTTCTATTACTTGCCCTTCTGAACAAGAGAGACTTTTACTCTTCCCGAGTTCTCTCCCTCCAAGTCTTGACGAGGTTCCCTTTGATTGGGATGGTCTTGTGGGGTATCCAATGCCTTCGCATATGTCTTTTCCAGGAAGAGACATTATCCTATATATCATGGAGACGATAACCTCCGTTAGCACTTTGTCCTCCTCGACTTGGAGAGCTTTGGGTCTTCCCGAGCTTTTGTTGGTTCTTCGTAAGATACTGACATTCCATAGAAGATCAGTCCGGGAGCCTTGGCCTCCCCATGGCTTGTCGCCTAGAATCTTCCTAACGAGTCTTAGTTAATCTCTTTTCTGACTCGTCTAAAAACTGAAAATATTGCCGAGTGATTTGTCCCTTTCACACTCATTAAAATTTTATTTGAAAGATCATGAGTCTTAGTTAAGCTCTTTTCTGAATCGCTATCAAAATTGGAAAAGATCACCGAGTGAACTTGTCTTTTTCACACTCGTAAATTGGATTTGAAAAGACGTTTATTTGGCACAAGTTTACCCCTTTTTCACACCAAGTAGACTAAAAGATATAAAAAAGGACATTTTTTGGCGTTAAATTGTGATTGCATCTCATGCCCTTGCTTGCAGTATTGAGCCTTTAGCTTGTTCTCGCTTTGCATTATAAACCATGGCCCAAAAAGTTTGCATCCTCAACCAAGAAGAGCCTTGTTCTTATCCTTCGCAATTTGACACCCTATACCTTGGAAGGAACATCACCCCGAGTGTCCATCTCTCGCATGCATTTTCTTGCATTGAGCATAGGTACGTTCCACTGCTGGAACTAGTTTTGCTTACTTGCGACACTCGTTCCCTCCTCTATATCATAGCATTCATTTGTTATGAAAAAACAAAAAAAGATGGGCGGGAAGGGAGTACTATATTGTAATTGGCAGCAGTCGTGTCGCCTTTGAACAGAGCACAAAGTTATTGAGTCCTTGCGTCATCATAACTTTTGGTTTAGCATGGCCTTAGGAAGCTGATCTCGTTACAGAACTTTCTCTACCGACTAGTTAATCTTCCAGCCAATATAGAGAACATTATGGATGTCTTCTGCATCTAATCGTCAAATCATTAAGTCTAGGCTGCCAAAGTCCACCGTATGTCTCATTCTCTTGTTCAAAAGAATTTTATCAACCTATGTCGGCCACTCCTCAGAAATATTGACTTTGCATGTCAGGCATACCTTCAGTTTGTCTCAAAATCACATGATACTTTGGTCTTATGATGCACCCTAGTCCTACTTTCATCATTGGTAGGTCACCTTGAACCCATCAATCGACATTTCATCATGGGTTGTTGACTGGGTGGTTTTCCTTGTGTTCGACGGTAAGACATCTATTCACACTTTGGGATTCGTGCAGTGTCTTGGATGCCATTAGCCTTATTTGTGGTTTCCTCTCCTTTGTCAGTAGTTTTCATCATTGGCTGCTATTTAGGGGGTCTTTTTCATGTACCACTTGCATTTGGCACACGTGAAAGATGAACAAGGTCATTGGTTCGTGAATATGTTCTTCGTCGAATCTCCACCAAATCATGAAGCTCCTTCTTTGCTCCTCGTGATGACTGATGAGAGATGCATTAATGCTCTCCTTTCAGTGGGTCTCTTTCCATCGAATTTAGCGCATGTATTATGGATACGTGACTTAGAGTTTTATGAGTACCTTGAGGTTTGCAGTCATTAGTGGCAATCTCTCTCGCCATTGACAGATGAGACTACATCAATGTCTCCTGATCAATGGATATCTCAAATGTTTGACACTAGCCCCTTTATTCCCATTTGTAGAGATGTACTCGGTTCCTTGATACCTACTTTCATCATTGGTAGGTTGTCTCGCGTTTGTTAACGGTATACCTCAATGACTGGTAATCAAACGATGTCTCATCGTGTTCGACCTCAACTCATTTATTCACATGATGTAGACTTGCACCATTGGCGGATTTTATTGAAGACTTGAAGACATCACTTTGTAGACATAGCTTTCCTGAGCTGTTGCTTCCATTTCATCGGACCAATACCTATTTGACTTCAGCCATCATGGGAGATTAGATTGTACTCCATGGTATACATATATCTTCAGATTGATTTTGAGACTAGTTTCATTGGGCCTTGTTCGTGACTGTGACAACTATTAGCATGTAACCACATTTATATTTTCCCACTCATGGCCATGAACACTTGTTGGTATATTTTTCACATGGATCTGCATCGTATTTTTGGAAGCCATGTATGCAAAGTCAATACATAATGTAATGAGAAATTGAGTTCATCCAGCTGGTTCTCTACCACTCCACTTCTAGGTTATTTATAATGTATTTCGGCCATCACAGATACTCCTCTGATCTCACACATTAGGGGGCATCTGTTATAGCAATATTTGTCTCACCATTTCTATCTTTCACAGAGGACATTTTTTCCATTTCCCTATGCAAACTTATCAAACCCCTTTTGGATAAATACAGAGCCAAAAATATTTTTTTTTCCACATATATGCTCCCTAATTGCTTTGCAAGATGCGTATATGCTTGACGCTCCACTACAGCTCGTTTGTATTGGGATTTGTGCCAGAAAATACAAAATGAGGTTGGGTTTCCATGTCACGACAGAAGATCTCTGATCTTTGGCCTTCCATATAGTGGAAACATTCTGAATTGACCCTTCAATTGCATTCTGGAGGCTATAAGAGCACAATTTCGAGCTATGGAAAAAGAGAGAGAAAGCATTCAACTTTGAGAGCAAAGTTACTCTGGAGAAATTACTTCATATGAGTCTGCATCCCTTTATCCCTCAAGTCTGAACACATTGTTCAACCCCCAAGCTCTTCCCTTATTGTTAAGAGGATCTCTTTATCTCTTTGCTACGAGCTTGCATTTGGTGGAGGATTGAAGTGGTGGAGACCCAGTTGGAAGGAACTTGGTTTCTTGGTTTCGAACCGTGCCGACACGAAAGTCTGTAATGTTGATACTTTTGTTGATTAATTATTAATAGAAATACTCCTTTCCCGTCCTATCGATATCTTGCAAATATATGATTATCATCCATGGGCATGTTTGTAATGTTTATTAATGGATTTTGCTATCTGATGTGCTAACTCATTTTATATACTGTCATTATATACTTGCATCGTTTGTTTGTTGAGAACTTCTTGCAGGTGTAAAGCTTTGGGTCAAAGTGCTCAACAATGGAATGACATCAAATGATTGGATTGAGGTAGGCTTCTTCCTCGTATTGCACATTATTTTATATAGCACATGTTGGAATTGAGTTGATTTTTGCAGTCATACCTGTCTGTTGTGGTTTACCCTTGGCCATAGAGAGCTTTGTCCTTGTAACAGTCGTAGGATTTTGTACTGATTTCAAAGCCTGTAACAGGAAGTCCTTTTGCTGAGGGATCCTACAAATGTCCATGACTGATATATTATCCTTTAACTTGTTCAAATATTCAACTACATTGTAATCAAGTTTGGGTGATTCTCGGGTATGGATGCTTATAGGGTTCTTAAGAGGAGCAAAAGGTGCTTTCAGGTGATCGAGGATTGTCTTTACCCCTGAAATTTGGGTAATAGTGAGATATTTCGAGACGGGCAGACCCTTACTACGTGTTTTCATAACCGAGACCTTTGAGGGTGGTTCTTGAGACTTGAATAATTCGTCGAAAGGCATGATTAGGTCAGGATCCCATATCAGCATGGTTGTATATTTTGGTGGATCAATCTCTTCCTGATCAACAACATTCAAAACTAAACCGCGTGGTTGTTCGGTCAGGGAGACCTCATCTAGAAACTAGTTGGCCATTAAATTCATTGCATGCACCCATTGAGGGAAGTCTCTTTCAGAGTGGTTCTCTTGATGGTAAGTACAAAAAGAGTTGGATGCTACATTTCCCAGATCGATATTTAAGTTAGCCAGGGGAGGTTCAATTGCTTTAAACAGTGGGTTCCTTTTAAATAAAGGCTTATAGGGCCTTTGGCCTTGTTTTCCTTCCCCCACACTTATTTTCATGTCTATGATCTCATTTTATAACTTCTTGACCATTCGTTGTAGGTCTTCTATGTCTCCATTGCCCTTTCTGAGACTTGTTCTGCTTGTTTCCCTGGTGGTCTAGTTAAAAGGAGTCCTCTCCTAGGAGGAGGTTGGATTTCTTTTTTAGATAACGAGACCTGACCTTCTTTACACCCTTTCATCTAGAACTCTATAGTTTTGACTTCTTCAAAATTCTTAGCTAGGGTTCGTTTGGCATCCTGCTTCACAAACATGGAAATAGAAGTTGGGAGGGCATTAACATATACTTCAATTTGCAACTCCTGAGTCGGTTCAGCTTCGGTTTGGAATTTGTTCAAGATAGTTGTGAATATTTGCTTGAAATATTTAACCTTATCCTTTGAACTCATGGTGGCAGCGAACAATTCAGCCATCAAAGCTCCTGTAGTGGTTTCTTCGACAAATTTATCTAGAAAATCCTTCTGAAAATTTTTCCAACTAGTTATGGATCCTACAGGTAAGTTAAAATACCATGTCGAGGCTGAGTTCTCAAAAGTGTAAGGGTATAACCTGCATACTGCGTCTTCACGTTGGACATTCATAAGTCTATTCGCTAGTATGAATTTCTTGATATGGTCTTCAGGCAATCCTGAGGTCTTGGGATCAAACTTAGCAAGTAACTTCTTTGGATGTCGAGGAAGGTTATGGACTCGCCCCGGTATGGACAAAGCGTCTATGGCCAACCAAGGTTGATTGTTCTGTGGTGGGTTTCCCCTTTCTTCATCATGGTCATCATTTTCTTCCATATCTTCGGATTTTGATTTAAACTCCTCCTCTTCTGAAAAATCGTCTAGTTCAGATATGTCGTCGACTGGCGTTTCAGGTATTAAGTTAAGATGATGTTCAATTTTGGTGATTGATAAATCTATTAGGTCTTCTAATGTGTGCACGAAAACCTGGTCGGGGGTGTCGACCACTAGTCTGCTTATTTTTTGTCTTCGATGAAGTACCGGAGATAAAGACAACGCATCGATCTATTGGGCATATGCTGTTGTGATTCTTCTGAATTGATTTAATTCCTCGTGAGGAAGAGTGTAAGGTATGTCAGGGAACAAGCATTCTTCCTCAGGCTGGGGTGAGTTACTTGTTTCAGGAGTACTTAGTGTGTGTGGGTTTTCTTTGGAATGACTAGCCATGCATGTGGGCTGCTTTGAATCTACAGGTTGTCTGAAATATTATGTGAAATATATATTCATCCATTCATTCTTAGGCCCTCCTTCTAGCACAAATTATTTTGATGGATTCTAAATAAATTTAATTCAACAGCAGAAACCAAACCTGCCACCAAATCCCAATTAGACTCTGAAACCTTTAATAGTGGAATGGTTCTCAAGATCTTGTGACCCGGTTAATTAATCGATGGGCTTTACGCTTTCTTGGGAAGGCGTCTCCTTTAGTTTGGACTTTCTCTTTTAGTGTTTTCTCTTATGTGTGATCGATATAAGATGGAAGCCGGTATAAACCAACTTGGAAACAAAATGGGAAAAGGTTCTAAATACTGGAGAAGAGGTTGAGCTTGGGATAACCCATTGCTCAAGCATGCAGACAACAATCATCTACCACAGGACTAGTACTAATACATTAAACGTGTGAGTAATCCGATTTCTGGATGAGATACTAATTAGCAGAAGAAAACACGCATGTGATAAAATAACGCAAGTAAAATAATTCACTTAACTCTAATCATCCATCACATAATAACACAACGATTTATGTTCATCATTAAAGAAAATAGTTGTAAAAACATTACATCAAATAACGTATCAATAGATTTAAAAGCTCTTACTTGTTACAACATACATTCATGAGACAAGATAGGAAATAGTTCTTCTCCACATCCAATCATACACACATTTGATGAAAACACAACTTTGTCTCTGGTCTAGAAGGACTTCTCAATTAAAGGTAGCTCCAAAATAATTCTTAACAAAAGCAGAAATGAGAGTTTCTTGCAGCAACCATCGACCCTTAACTAATCGGTCGATGCTCTTATTTATAATCATAAAATTAACTAAAAATAACAACTAAAGTGAAGATGAGTAACAAAAAATTCGCCACGTGGTGTTATCTCCTAACAGTTTTTTAACAGTCATCTCAAAATATCACTTAAAAGGGTGACTCTTCTCATACTCCAACCAATTGATGAACAACTCCTCCCAAGTATGAATGTATGGGAATCTATGTTGTTCCACCAGGGCCGTGTAAATATCTCTGATATCTACCACATGTGCCTAATACTTGACCATATTGGCACTTAACTGTTGCAGCATGGCCTGAGCTTTGATCGAGTGTTCCATAACCTGTCGCACCTAACCTGGCTCTCTTGTGCCTGTCACCTTTGTTGTTTCTTTGACCGATGATTAATTTTCCCGATGTGCGATTTTACTATGTCGCTGAAGTCATCGGGCATGACAAACTCAAGAAGTTTGATATCCTTTGTTGCCTTGTTGATTTTTGACCCAGTTTCTCTCGCATCTAGCTTGTTTTCTTGCTTCTCCCGATGAGGCTCCGGAGTCATTCTTGTTCAATACTTGGAGGTATCTTTCCTGCAATCGAAATTACAATCATTTAGAGACTGTGTATAGAACAACACTTCGTAAAATAAATGTATAAATTAAAAACGTGAAGAATCCAGACAGGTCTATACCTGTAAAGCTTGCCAAACCTGGTTGTTTGATACTTACGAGATCTCTGTAATATTTCGATTTTCTTGCACCGCTTCTGTTATCGCAATCATTTTTCGCTAGTTAGTATTGGTTGCATCCGCATGCCACAACATGAAAGATCAGGTACGAAAAAATACGAGATTCAAAGTCATGTCAGTGGTCGGTTGGCCCTTAGAGTCGGGAAAGGCTGTCAAAGCCAAACATGCGCTGAAAGTAAGAGTATGTTCCAAAAGAGTTGGATCTTGTCATAAGAGAAGTCGTTAGGCACCCCAGGTCAAGGCAATTTTTTTAAACAGATGTCGCATCAACAAGTGCATCAACCATCATTAGCTCATCATGAAGGCTGGGGGATTGAAAAATCAAGGTGATTGTACCACAAACT
This sequence comes from Picea mariana, assembly GCA_032191745.1. Taxonomy (NCBI): domain Eukaryota; kingdom Viridiplantae; phylum Streptophyta; class Pinopsida; order Pinales; family Pinaceae; genus Picea; species Picea mariana. The sequence continues at coordinate 3,425 of JASDQU011378552.1, read as the reverse complement.
TTCTGCAATTCCTATCGGTTGCATCTCACATGCCTCGGAACATGCTGATCACACGGATGTGCCACATAAGATCTTCAGTTCGCTTAAAACAAACATTCTCCATGGATCCAATGTTCCTTGACACGTTTCCACCCACTGCCCGCTCAGTTATAAATCGTGAATGTTCTGCATGTGCTCTACTCACCAGCCGAGCTTATGCACTATTGGTAATTTATCTCGTGAGCCCAGTCTGATCAATTTATTTTTCTTTTTTGTTTTGGGCCCTCGTCGAGTTCCCGATGCATAAGACAGATACGTTGTTGCACTATGGGAACCCCTCAAAACATAAGACAAATCACACGAGGCAGCCGAAGCGGCAGGCTTGAACTCCAAAATGCCTAGGATTCATTCTTACTCGTAGCGGGCATTCCCGAGGCTTCAAAGGGAGGTTCCTACCTGTACACGGAAACGATGGCATCACACCATGTAGGGGTCGAAGTGGAAGACGTTGTGCCGAAAGGAAGAATGTCGGAAGCCATGCCTCTGCAACAACAGATAACCCAGAAAAGAGGAAGGCCAAGGAAGAATAAGAAGGTTTGGGAAAACAATCTTGAGCGAGTCGTGTGCAATATCGACCGCTGAGGAATTATTGATATGTGCTATCTGGCTAGAGCCTATCAAAACCACAAGTTGGGAAAGTGGGAGGAGAACGAGGAGGACATATGCCACGGTTTTTAACATTTGAGAGACGACTCGACAGTTGGAGCAGGAACAACACACCATTGTCGAACTCTACTAGGAAAATAGAGAATTAAGATGACAATTGGCAGAAAACACCCTTGAGGTGTCAGCATCACAATGTCGTGAAGGGAACATGACATGGCTCAAGAGACAGCTCCAGGAAGCACGAGATATAATTGTGCATCTGTGTGAAGTGAAAAGGGTGTCGGAAGAACTGAAAATGAAAACATTTTAGGGAACGCAAAGTAGCCGGTGAGAAAATATGCGCAGAGCTTGTCAGTGCGCAGAAGAGACATGATTAACAAACTCTGTTTTGTATTCTGAGACATGGCACAAAGCTTTATAGTATTTTGTAAGTTTTCCTATTCTTAATGTAAACTGGGTTGGTTGGCCAACAGGTGTAGACAACATCTTTTGCATGTAATCTGAGCTTGATGGAAATCTAATATAAAGTCTTGAAACTTTGACAAAAGGATTCTGGTTGCGGTGGTTGGATTTTTTCGTTCATTTTCTTTTCGTATGTATCCCTTTTGTTCTTTTTCCATATTTTCTTGCAAGTTAGCCCCAAACTCATGCTCATTGGTGCTCCAAGTTACTTTGTATTTTTTCATTGATACCCTTCTGCGAAAAACCTCCGACGTCGATCAATTTCATCATACGGTGCTGACGTGGTACTACAGACTGGTAACTTAGCTCACGGGTATTGGTCGGACTTGATACTTTATTCAATTTATGCGCTCTAAACTAAACCTGGGATTGTCGATGCCGAAAAGGTATCGAGGATCAACGCTCGGGGAAAAACTTATTATTTTTTTTTACGGACTTACTTTCTCAAAAACTCATTGATGCTGAAATGCTTCGGGGATCGAATATCGACGATATCCTCATTTAATGCTTACCATGAAAGAAACTTCCTTTTGTTGACGCTGATGAAGATCAGGGCTCGGCGATTGCGGTTTTCTCGAGTGATTTTCTTTCATCTTTAATTCTTCCCCGATGTCGAATCTTTGAGCGCATCGGGGAAATTTTTTGGCTGTCGATTCTTTATTTTAAATGTTAGTCATTTAAACTATGGGTTTTCATATGTTCAAGCAAACTTTGAGAGACTTAAATGAGAATCAAAAAATGATAAGCGAAAGAAACATTTTTCACAATGAAGTTGAATTAGACAGCGTAAAAGATCAAGTGGTACCCAAGAAGTAAAATTTGACATAGACATTTTAGGGTGTGTTGAGTGCTCAACACGCTCCATGCGGGGGAGTGTATGGGGGGCTATTCCCATGGCTGGGGGGTCTAGGGGAAAGAGGTCCCTCGAAGGAAAATTTTCCTTGTCAATGTATATTGTAATTTCATAGTAAATCTGGACCGTTCATTATAAGGTCGCAGATATGACGGTAGAAGTTATGTTAGGGTTTTTTTCCCTAGAAGGAAACCCTCTTTTATGAGGGAAATGTATTGTGCCTATGTATCATTGTGAATATTGTATTCTGGGAGAGGAGACTGCGAGAGAAAGAAGAGGAGGTTACAACATATGTGTTGTAGGTTGTATCCCTTCAATTGTTGCATAATAATAAACGAAGGACCTGGAAATTTCTCTGGTGGATGTATCCCATAATGGGTGAACCACATATATCTGTGTCTCTATTGTATTGTGTATCTTCTGTGTTTTATTTCCGCATTTTTTTATTTTATTGCTCCGCAATCCTATTTTTTCTAACACCTTTCTATAAGTGGGCTATGGACTTTGTAGGACGTACTGATCCTATGCACATGGAAATAGGTACATCCTAGTATGTATTGATTGTCAGTGTTTCATGGAAACCTGCACAGGAGACCTAGCTAAAGCATACACAAAGAAATCTTATCAAGAAAAGGAAGAGAGATACAGCATGAAGAATGAGAATCAATGTATACTATGATATAATCAATGAGTAAGTGATCTTCACTCATATAGGCAATGACATCCTATAATTTGGAATGCATGCATAATAGTGTGTACTGATCCCAAGCCATTATGCAAGGATCATCACTGTTTTGGTGTCTTTTTAAAAAATTTTCCTAGTTGTGGTATTTTGTCAAACACTTTGTTGATCTACATTTTAGATATGTTTATATGTGTGTATGCAACAAATAATAGAAAGAGATAACCATGGAACATACCTCAACCATATGCAATAAGATAGACAAGCTAAAACATCTCAATTCTTCTTTATTCATAAAATAGAGAAACCTGCTACAATGAAGATATCGATTTGGAATGCTCAACAGATGGCCAAGAAGATAGACAATAAATAAGAGCTGCTACAAAATGCGTCTGCTAATACAAAAGATGCCTCAAAAGGATGAATAAGAAATGAAGATCAATACAAGCAGATCTGAATGCCAAACTCTCCAGCTGAAGAATGCCATGCTCCAATAGAAGGCTAAAACCCTCAATAACTCAGCCCTGCTGCCAAAAGTGTCCAATCACCCTAAGAAATATGCCAACTGATAGATCAGGTGATGGTAAGAGCAACCCAGGTGCCCGAATCTCCAAGATCCCTCTCAATCTTGGTAAATCTGAAATCCCCCACTGAATGGTGCACCCCACTTGATGACTGAAGCCCTAGATAATTTGGCCCTACTGAAGGAGGCCTCCAAATGCTCTGAAACTCTCCAGAAATATAGATCGAGACACTGCAAGTCACTAGGTGAAGTCTCAGGGT
>JASDQU011378551.1:34002-44654 GCA_032191745.1 Picea mariana | reverse complement strand
AACGTTTCTGTGTTCCATACTTGGCACACTTTTTCGATTGCGGGTTCCCGGATTGACGACCTCAAAATTGTGTTTCGAATCTTCCACGAGCTGCAAACAGCGCCTGAAGTTCCGCAATATACAATTTGTTCGCAGGAATATATAAAAACTCTTAATTTTTCTCTTCCCCCCCCCCTCTATTATCCCTTTGTGGTTCTATATTTAGTCGCAATTATATGATCATGACCTCATGGATTCACAAATTGGAAGCTCTTTATGTATATATTCACACCATGAGCCTGACCGACCGCGATCCCTTTCAATACTTAGCCAATTATCTGATCACTGGGTCCCGGGTTTGTGATATCCAACACCTATGTCCCCTGTTCCGTCATATCCAACACCTTTTTCCCTTGGCTTATTCCCATGTATTATCACTTTCTAGTTATATACTTAGTCACCTTTCTATAATTGCGGGTTCCAGTGTTGGCGGGCTGACATATCTTCATCTCCATCTATATCCTGACATGACGAATCTGACCAACCACCGTTCCTTTCCATACTTAGCCAATTTTATGCTTGAGGTTGTCGGGTTGGCATTTTTGAACTCTGCTTCTTCTTGTTCCGTGATATACATCTTGCACTCAAAATTTCCATGATGTACAATTCCACCGCGGAATCCTTAGTCCCTTTTCCCTTTTCTTCTTCATGTGTATTATCGCTTTCTGGTTATTTACTTAGTGGCCTTTCTATGATCACGACTTCCAACACTAGCGGGCTGACATATCTCCATCTCCGTCTATATCCTCACATGAAGAATCCGACCGACCGCTGTTCCTTTCCATACTCAGTCAATTTTATGGCCGTGGTTGCCCGGTTGGCACTTTTAAACTCTGCTGCTTCTTGTTCCGTGATATAAATCGTGCACTCAAACCTTCCATGATCTACAATTCCACCGCAGACTCCTCAAACTTGCAAGATTCACTCTACCATGGCTCACAAATGTTTCAAAGTATCTGTTGTTGCCTTCCATCCCCACTAACTTCCTGTCCTTCCTAATATACATTAGTTTTGCTCTTACTAGTGACAACTCGACACACTGGTATGAAACAGTTGGCATCAACCCTTCCATAATATACAAATTGATTACCGGCTTCCAACATTGTCCCCTCTTCCGTGTTACAGATTATGCATTCAAATGTTTTGAGTGATACAATTTGAACGTCGAGGCCTCACATCTTCTAGAGAGACCTTGTCGGCCTGCTTTGGATCCTTGTGTTGACGGGTTCATGAGATGTCCAATTCTTGGTCACTATTTCGGGTTGGCGCTTTCAAACTCTACTGGCTCTTGTTCCGTGATATACATCTTGCACTCAAAATTTTCATGATCTACAATTCCACCACACACTCAACCCTTTTTCCATTTTCTTCTTCCTGTGTATTATCACTTTCTGGTTATATACTTAGTCGCCTTTCTATGATCGCGGGTTCCAGCGTTGGAAGGCTGACATATCTTCATCTATATCCTCACATGAAGAATTCGACCGACCGTTGTTCCTTTCCATACTTAGCCAATTTTATGGCCACAGTTGCTGGGTTGGCGCTTTGAAACTGTGCTACTTCTTGTTATGTGATATACATCTTTCCCTCAAAACTTCCCTCATCTACAATTCCACTACAGACTCCTCAAACTTTTAAGCTTCACTCTACCACGGTTCACAAATGATTCAAAGTATCTGTCACTGCCTTCCATCCCCACTAACTTCCTGTCCTTCCTAATATACATTATTTATGCTCTCACTAGTGACAACTGAACACACTAGTACGAAACAATTGGCTTCTGACCCTCCACAATATGCAAATTGACTACCAGGTTCCGACATTGTCTCCTCTTCCATGTTACAGATTATTCATTCAAATGTTCCAAGCGATACAATTGACCGCCGGGGCCTCACGTCTTCTGGGGATACCTTGTCACCCTATTTTGGATCCTCGTGTTGACGCGTTCACAAAATCTCCAATTCTTAGTCACTGTTTCGGGTTGGCGCTTTAAAACTATGATGCTTCTTGTTCCGTGATATACATCTTGTACTCAAAACTTCTGTGATCTACAGTTCCACCGCAGACTCCTTAACCCTTTTTCCCTTTTCTTCTTCCCGTGTATTATCACTTTCTAGTTATATACTTAGTCGCCTTTCTATGATCGCGGGTTCTAGCATTGGTGGGATGACATATATTTATCTCCATCTATATCCTCACATGACAAATTCGATTGATCGTTGTTGCTTTCCATACTTAGCCAATTTTATGGCCGCGTTTGCCAAGTTGGCACTTTCGAACTCTGCTACTTCTTGTTCCGTGATATACATCTTGCACTCAAAACTTTCGTGATCTACAATTCCATCGTGGACTCCTTGAACTCACAAACTTCACTCTACCATGGTTCACAAATGTTTCAAAGTATCTGTCGCTGCCTTCTATCTCCACTAACTTATTGTCCTTCCTAATATACGATAGTTATGCTCTTACTAGTGACAACTGCACACACTGGTATGAAATAGTTGGCATTTGACCCTCCACAATATACAAAGAGAGATGTAACAAATAGGAAAGGAAAATCTCGCACAGAGATTAACTTTAGGAAAATGCGGTCGTTCCAAATCTCCCTATTTCACCGTGTAACCGATGATTCTCTTGATGATTACATTGGAGTAATTGAAGCGGAAAATTCCAGACTGAAAGACCACCTCAAGGAATTTGAGGAGGCTTTCATTGCCACCCTAGAATTTTCCAGTCCTCTAGCAAAAAACGTGCCTACTACCACTGCATCCAAGACAAAAGTATCCTCTACCCTCCTTACATTGTCTAGAGCCCTTGTAGAGAATAACATCAAGAAAATAATGCAGCTAGTTACTGAAGCCTGGGAAACATCACAAAATATAGTTTTGTTCCGAAAGAGGGAAAATGATTTGCTCGAACATTTGTAGGCAAATTTAAAAAATGATCAACATTTCTATGAACAGGTGCTGACCCCTTTTGCTAACCATTCCATCAACACCTCGGAACTGAAAAGAAGAAAAGAGAATCTCCTCACCCCAAAGCAGACCAAAAAATTAAAAGCATGCTGGCAAAAGAAAGTTAAGAACCTGGAGCTCATTATCGAATCATGTAAACAAGCCATATTATAAAAGGAAGAATTATTCACAAACCTGATCCAAATAGACTTAGCCGAAAGTACCTAAGAGGTTCAAGACCCAAACTTAATTCTCAAATCCTTGTCAATGACCAAAGAAGCCTTCGATGAACAACTTGATATTTTAAAGGGGTTGTCTTTCGAAAAGTTTTACAGCATAGTTGAACATCGTCTAGATGACCTCCAGCGCCGGGTACTGGACTATTCGACACACAATGAAGAAATTGAAAAAAGTTTGCATAGTATTTCAATGGATCTAAGGAAATTATAAAATGACCTTTACGACATAGAAATCCGGGATGAAATCAACATGCCCCCCATGAGAAACTACATTGAAGAATGGTTCCAATGGAGAATGGGCAACCTCATCCAGGAAGGGAAACAACCGGTTGACATGATTCCACTAACCATCGACGACAATAACAAAAACGCATCAGCTTCATAGTAAGTCTATATTGTCATCTTGTTTTCTTTATCAATCCAATTATTATACCTATTTAAATAGAAAACTGTAACCAAACACTCATAACTTCCAATTTCTTCTTTTCAGGTCGTCCTTTCTACTGTCACACACTTCTTCTTTTGACATTCCTAATTCTTGTACTTATTTCTTTTTATGGTCCGCGGAAGCCCCAATCCTAGTCTATATGAAAAACACATTTAAATTTCTAGAAATATGTAACAGACATTATTAATTTTTGATAAATTTCAAAGAAAACTAATTCAGGAATGCCTTTGTTGCAAGACGCTATTACTATTTTATTGTATGCTAAATTTTTGGTGTCTAGGAACCTTTGTTGATGTAACACACATTATTAATTTTTGATTTCTTTTTATGGTTTGCGGGAGCCCCAATCCCAGTCTATATGAAAAACGCATTTAAATTTCCAGAAATATGTAACTGATTGTATAGTAAATTTCTGGTGTCCAGGATTACTAATTTTTGATAAATTTCAATCTTTTTTGTGTCTAGGAACCTTTGTTTCAAAGAAAACCTAAATTTTTTGTGTCCTATTGTATGCTAAATTTTTTTGTCCAGGAATTGTTGTTGATGTAACAGATTCTATTGTATGCTAATTTTTTTGTATCTAGGAACCTTTGTTGCGTTATTACTATTCTATTGTATGCTAAATTTTTTGTGTCCATGAACCTTTGTTGCAAGACATTATTAATTCTATTGTATGCTAAATTTTTTATGTCCAGGAACCTTTGTTGCAAGACATTATTAATTCTATTGTGTTTGAATCTTTCGAACATAAACAAAAGTATAGAATTATACTAGGAACTTTAATTGGGGAATGCTAAATTTTGCATGGATACCACATGTACTTCAACTTGATTCCCACGTGTCTATACTCAATCGCATTTATTCCCATTCCAACCTGGCAGGGACTACGCTGCCATGCAACACTTGTTTAAGATGATGTCAACAAGAAAAATTTGTGCGGTAGTGATTTACCTAGAGGAAAGTATCGCATTGACAATAATTTCATGCGATATTATATTGTAGGGAAAAAAATGCATTCAATACTATATCACACCAAAAAATAAATTATGCAATAGAAAATCACATGGAAACAATATTTTCATGCTACACTATCACATGGTGATTTTTTCATGCGATATTATATTGCATGAAATTTGTTTTTATGTGATAATGTATCATATGTAATAATTTTTCTTGCGATACTGTAATGCATGGAAACAATCCACCCGATACATTATGGCATGGAAATATATTTTTCATGCGATATTGTATCACATGGATTTTTCCTCATGCTATATAGTATTGCATGGAATATTTTTTTCATGGGATACATTATTGAATGGAATATGTTTTTCATACAATTAGTATTGCATGAAAAAAATTGTTCTATGCAATACTACATTGCATGGAAAAATATATTTTCATGCAATACTACATTGCATGAAATTTTTTTCATAAACTATTGATAATATGTTTTATAGGTTTGATCACTTTTTTTCAATTTCTGAGTGAATAATTAAATTTATCACATGTTTTTTTTCATAGATTCTTATATCGTATGGAATTATTTCTCATGCAATACTATATCACATGAAAATAATGTTTTCATGAGATATTGTAGTGCATGCTTTTTTTATATGAACTACTTTATCCCATGAATTTTGTTTTTAATATGGTATGGAAAAAAAATCCATGCAATACTATTACATGAAAAATAATTTCATGACAATAGTATCACATACAAAAAATTATCGCATAATTTTTTTTAAATGTGATATGTATTGCATGCATTTTTTTCTTGCTCTCTTGTATTCCATGAATTTTTTTTATGTGATTAAAAAGGAACAGGGTTTGAGAGGATTTGTGATATTTGTAGAGAATGAACTTGTATGCTTACACTTCTCAAATCCTTCAGATTTATAAAGATAAAGAAATAAATTTATTATGAGGAATGATTTCCTTTAAACATTAAGTTTTTAATTTTCTTATAAGAAATAGATACATTTACATGTGTTTCTGTGTATTTTTATTTATAAACGCTTTAAAGTTCATCGTAGCTATGAGAATTAATATAGCATCCCAAAGAAAGTTTCCTTGCGAGTTTGAAACCAAGAGAGATTTTCCTTACGAGYTTGAAAACCTATCCATTATTTTGATTCTCTAAAAATTTATGTGTTATTTACACTTCAACTTTGGCAAAGGAGACTCTTTCAAAGTATCAAAGGGGCTTCTCTTGTAGGGTAAGTATGACAAATTAGAAATGTTTTGGTAATCATTAAAGTGAAAAAATAATGGTTCGTCATAAATATTGGTATTTTTTTTAATATTTACATGAAAATGTTTTCATTATATATATTTATTTAAAAAAATAAAATATTTTACAATTTATTTAATTTTTTATAAAATAATTTTTTACATAATGATTTTATGTATGTTACTAAAATTCAAAACATAGATTTGATCAGATCAAAYAATTACATTGGTTTTYTATGGGATCCAAAAAATTYTATTTTTGTCCAATTTGTAATGGTTCAAAATTGTATTTCAAYTAAATACATAAATAAACTTTGCAATTTGCAACAATTAACTAAACAAAGTAGAAATACATGATCCTAATTACATAATTGATAAGAATGAGCAAGTGATGATGAGAGATGAAGACATTGATTTACTTACAATGTTATACYTGTCAATCCATTACGCTCCAAGATTTGATTCAACATGTTGCAATAGAGTGTGGGGGACRAATCTCTTCCCAACCAACCCCTCAGTCATCACAACTAAGAGCCCATGAGCCCTCAATCAACTACTTATGCCATCTTCCAAGCCTTTTTCTCAAATTTCCCAAGCAAAAAATATCAACTTTCTTCTCCTTCATTATATAGAATTCTTCTTACCCATTCATACAATAAGTTACATGCATAAGTTACACTTGTCAATGAACATTTTTTTTTTTTGCTAGCATGTCCATGATTTGTGGGATTAGCATGTAGCTAAACCATGACCTAGGGGCATCTAATCCATCAAAATCACTCGAGGATCACACCCAACCTGGGCCAAGCCAACCCTTATCATGGCTGAATTTTTTGGCATCTCCTCCTAGTAGTAGCGGGTTTCAAACTTGGGTCGCCATGTAGAACGAGGCCCATCAAAACTGATTTCTATAAGGATTTGACCACTTGTCAATACATAATTAATCATATCATTTTCAACCTTTCCTTAATTTATCCTTTCTTATTTTTCCCTTTATTTTATTTATACAACAATTCCTTTTATTGATTTACTTTAATCTTTTACTTTATTTATTAATTCTTTACTTTCTATTTTTATACTACTTAAATATTTATTTATTTGTTTGTTTGTTTACTACTACTACTTATTTAATAATATGGGGCATTATACAATTCCACCTATACAAAGGGGCAATCATGCTCAAATCCCACGTAAAATGGCATGAGCATTAACAATGCATAAATATCTAGGGACAATATAACCAAAAGTTACAATTGTCATTGGTATAGTTGAATGACAAGGTCTAACCTTTATTGCAATATCTAAAGTCCCTTGAAGGATATTCACATCTCATCGAAATTTACCTTCAAAAGGCACAAAAAAATAAAGGAAAATCCTCATCTAATACGAAGGAAGCAAAAAGAGCCCTTGTTCAATTCCAAAATTTTGCCATTTTTTCATATTTGTTAGCATGTCTTTGATGGACCTCTCATAACCACAATCTTATGTAAGTTTTCATCATTACTATTTTACATTCTTTATTTTTGTTATTTCATATATGCTTTGATTAATGTTCTTACTCACTTACCAAATCGATTTTCCATGTGAAATGTATGTCCATTTTTTATTTATTTATAGTCACATTTTGATATTCCTAACACACATATATCCCTACTACACCATCCATGTATGTCAGGTTGGTATTTTCACTTCCAATATATTATTTTTCTATTCTATTTTCTATTGTCTTTAATATATATATATATATATATATATATATATATATATATATATATATATATATATATATATATATATATATTATTCTNTAATATATATATATATATATATATATATATATATATATATATATATATATATATATATATATTATTCTCTCATTTACTTTCTTCCCTTCTAAGCTCAATCAAGCTACAAATTTGAGAGCATGAAACATGTCTCAAAATTGGTATATTCTATATGTGTAAGGAGACATGATCACAAGGACCTCACACTTATTTTACTTATTCCAAATATCACAAATGTGTTCGACTATACACATCATCAAATTCCTTTGTACTATATGTTAAGTTGATCCATACCTAATGCATTTCTAGATTCAATTACAATGTACAATTACTACATCCTTCAAGCATCCTTGCTCAAATATTATTAACTTTGTGCATTGAATCTACTTGTTAAAGTAGTCAATGCTGAAACGATCGACACACATAGAGGAATCAACCGACTTATGCTGCAGAAAGGTTAATGTCAGAAACAAAGTAGCCGAAAAAACCTCAAGCAAGTGAAAATGAAGAGGTTGTTGTGTGTCGTGGAATCAATCCCATGCCATGGACATTATAGAAAAAATCAACTTGCAAATAATTTTAGTTAATTTTGATTTTATTCTATATTTGTTCTACTTCAACCCATATTGTTTAGGTTCTTAAATAAATAAGTGCCACTGGCTATTTCCCTTCCAAATAGTTTTGTCAAAACTATTGTTGTGAGGAAAACATATTTCAAATATCATCATGTAGTGTGAGTATACAATCTTTCAAATATCATCATGTAGTAGTAGTATGCCTCCTTTGTGGTGGGAGTGTTACGAGGGAATATATATTTTGCATTTCCCAACATCATATATGTCACCTACATAGCACATCACCAAAACAAATAATTAGAATAGTTTGGTAATTTGTTTAGTATATGATTTGGCCAAAATCACACAAAGGAAAGTCAAATACATGCTCTACTGCGTGTGATTTCAGCCATTAATCCAACTGTAGCCAACTCCATCGTTGAATTCAAATAAATCCATTTTTACTATTACAATATACGTTTGAAATATTATTACGCTAAGAAAAGTTACAAAGCATTTTCTGTAATGGAAATAAAGTTATTTTTCTCGACTGAGTTAATATAGAGAGAATGCAAAATAAAAAATTCGTTGAGAAAATAAATAGAGAATGTAAAATAAAAAAAATTGGTTAAAATATTCATTGGAGATTTTCAATATTTTCATAAATTTTTAAAAAGTTCAGACATCTTCATTTCTTTAAATTAACAATTAATGTGTTTCCCTATTGTGACGAATGGAAAAATATCATACTAAACAACCAAATATTTGTTTCCCATTTCAAGCTTAAAGGAGTAATCATCGAAGCGTTTTAATTGTTTATCAATGAAAATATTTACCAGATTTTATTCTTAAATTATGCTAAGAATTAATTTTTCTTTGTTTCGCTAATAGAGATGGATGCTTCAATTGAATGGGGGGATATAATGTTAAGATATGGATCCTTCACTCAAAACCAAACCGGACTCACCATCATTAGTTTTGTCGACAATCTAATTGGTAGCATCATGGACTAGTTATATATTCTGGTAGTTGACATTAATTGAATAATGGACAAGATTACATAATAGACTTGTGCATAAAACAAACCAATCTCAACAAGGTAGGTTGCAGAGCAACAAGTCCTTATCCAGAAGATAGAGGTGTTTGTTGTTTCCAGTTATTAATATCAATGGATATGACAAATAGACGTAGTAATATCCGCAGTTGCCATTCTTTAGCATTTGGGTTAGTTTAATATCATATGGATTAGTTTAATATCTAAGCCAACAACAAAGATTGCAATACCATCACCAACATAAAAGCAAGCAATATAGGCAACAGTTGTTTCAGTAGTTGATCCACCATTATATGCACTAGCAATAGAGTCACCACCACTAACATAAGCATATGAGCCAGTTCAAAAACCATCACCTCACCCGGAACATATCCTTTAGTTCGAAAGCATATTGATTCAAAATCAATTGTATTTGAACCAGTGGTTGGATTTTACCTAGTAGTTGAACTAGTTACATATCTAGCAAATCGAGATCGAGTTGACCCAGTTCCAAGGGCAGATTTAGTTCCAGGTGAAGAAGATCCATAACCACTAGTGATAGGTCGAGATCAGAAAGACCCAGTGTCTGTTCAAAAACCATCACCCTTCTCAGATCCTTATCTAGAACCACCTGCAGTGATGGAGGCGAAAGTAGACCCATCCGCAGCATTTCAAGAGCCATACCCCGTTAATCGAGATCCAGATTCACTAGCTTCATCTCATCCAGATAAAAGGCTTCATGGGTCACTCGGATGGTTCGCGATATGGATAGCTCGGGGCTCCGCAGTTTTGATCCACTAAACCTAAAGTCAAGGCTGGCAGGAGGTAAGGCAGTAGAATCAGTAAGTAGAGGAGGTAGGAGGGCGAGGAGGGAAATTCACATTTGAACAACGAATCTCTCTAGAATCTCACAAGGGAATTTGCATACGATGTAGGGCATCTTTTTCTAGAGGGTAGGAGTTAACCCAACAAGCCAAGGCGCCACAGGTTACTCATGCAGGAGGGCTCTATATTAGTTAATTCAATATGCCACAGAGTGGACCAGCACTAAAGTCAACGAGACCAGAGCTTCTATATGTAATATGATCCAACTCATTTACGTATTTGAGAGCGTTGGTTCAGTGAATGTATTGCCTTGGTCCGACGGGTGATTCTAAGGTTATCCCTATGAATGTCTTATCTACGTTTTGACAAAATATTGTCTAAAATATAGTTCACCTGGAACTATACTTGTTGTTCATAGCTTTGAACTTAGATACAAGAAGATTTATGCTCTCCTCGGTATTGCCTCCCCTCTCGAAGGCTGGAAGCTCCAAAGACGAACTGGTTTTGGTTTTGAGAATGACACTTAACTCACTTACTGTGG
>JASDQU011378548.1:15260-27653 GCA_032191745.1 Picea mariana | reverse complement strand
GGCAACTAACCGAGCCTTGTGTCTTTCAACACTTCCATCGGTTAGTTGCCAAAGGATTTTCCCAAGTTGAAGGAATTGACTATAATGAAACCTTTGCCCCTGTAGGAAAAATGAATTCCATCTGCCTTGTTCTTGCCCTTGCTGCCTCACATAAATGGGAGGTCCGTCAGATGGATATTAAATCTGCCTTCTTGCACAGAGATTTACAAGAAGAAATCTACGTGGAACAACCTCCTGGCTATGTCCAGAATGACTCTAGCCTTGTTTGTCACCTCAAGAAATATTTTTATGGTCTCAAGCAAGCTCCCCGAGCTTGGTATGCCAAAATGGATAGCTTTCTTATTGCCACTGGATTCTCTAGATGCCATTTTGATCCTAATGTCTATACCAAGAAAGTAGGAATCCATCTCATAATCCTTGTCCTTTATGTTGATGACCTTATCCTTACTGGTTATGACTCAAAACTTTTAAACCGTGTGAAAACCAACCTTAAGAAGAAATTTGAAATGACAGACTTAGGATTTTTGCACTATTTCCTTGGCCTCCAAGTTTTGCAAACCAATGAAGGAATTTTTCTTTCCCAGTCTAAGTATGCTTGTGACCTTCTTCGTCACTTTCACATGGACGATTGTAAACCAACAGTTTCTCCCTTCCAGTCTGGAGTCAAGATTTCTACCACCTGTACTTCTCCTGAAGTTGACGCCACCCTGTACCATTAGTTAGTTGGTAGCCTCTTATACTTGACTCATACCCGTCCTGATATTTCCTTTGTTGTTGGTCTTGTTGCTTGATATATGCAAACACCCCATGAAAGCCATTGGAAAGAAGCTAAAAGGATACTTTGTTATGTTCATGGTACAGTTCAGTTCAGGATACATTACAGTTTAGAGGGGACTCCTTTATTGGTTGGTTTCACTAATTCAGATTGGTTCGACGACTCTGATGATCGGAAGTCTACTGCAGTTTATGTTTTCAGCCTTGGTTCAGGACCTGTCACTTGGGCCTGTAAGAAACAATAGGCTATTGCACTTTCTTCAGTAGAAGTAGAGTACCGAGCATGGGTAAATGCAAGTAAAGAATCCCTATGGCTTCGACGGATCCTTTCAGATTTTGGATTCGAGCACCAGCATATGACTAACATTTGGTGTGACAATCAGAGTGCCATCAAGCTTGCCAAAGACCCAGTTCAACATCAGCGTAGCAAACATATCGAGCTACACATGCACTTCATCAGAAAGCTCATTCATGATCAAGTTATTGAAGTGATCTTTTGCCCTACAGAAAATCAAGTTACAGACATTTTCACAAAGTCTCTTACAGAAGCAAAGTTTTCCAAAGTTTGATCTATGTTAGGAGTTCAGGAAGTTGTCATTAAGGGGGGATAGGCTTTAATGCCTCCTTCCTTCTCCTATTGTGTCACTATTGTAAATCCTTCAGTCCTATCCCAAGTTGTTCTTAAGGGGGGATGTTAGGATATTTAGACACTTAGGAGTTAGTAAGATCTACTTGGTCTATTGTGTCGTTAGGTAAAAGTGTGTTTTCTAGTGTGTTTCTTTAATATGCATTAGTATGCATTTGTAGTTAGGAAATCCAACGGTCACGATATGTTCCCGACATAGAGTGATCCAACTTTTCATACTCTCCTCGATCTTAACGGCCATTGATCCATGGCTTAACACCCGATTCGTCCATGATCTCTACTTAAATAGCATGGAGGGTCATTTGCCGATGATCGATTGTGAGAAACTCTCTTGTAAAATATCACTGTAATCTTTTTATTTGCATTAATAAACTGCTCCAAGTGGTCACGTTGGCTGGGGCCATGGATGTTTCCCCGTAGGGGTTTTACCATGTGAAAACATCGGTGTGTTGATCTTTGATCTGGTTATGTGAGTGGTTACTAAAGGTGTTCATCCTCTGTTCGAATACCTGTGTTGTCGACCATCATCTGCACCTGCACGGAAAATGTTTGTTGATGCGCCTCCTGTAACTGCGCTTCCAGCTTCCTTAGCTCTGAATCCTCGACGAGGCATTCATATGTCTATGCGCTTCTATCACTCATTTGTTTGCATTCTGAGGCGAGGGCTCTAATTATTACTACTGTGTTCTTAGCGGTCTCCTCCCTCTGGTCATGCACCTCATTCAGGGTGCTTGGTATTGTTTGGGCCTCTAATTTTGTTATCCTATTCTGAAGTTGTTGGAGGGTCTCAGCGAGCTTCACTATTTGAGCTTCAACTGACTCTTCCCCTTCATGTGCCAAGCCTAGCACAGAGCAACGTGTTTTACTCACCGCTTCTTTGACCATGGCTTGCTCTGCAAGCAGCTGCTCCTTTTCTATTTGTAGCTGAGCTTTTTCTTTCTGAAACTTCTCCTGAAGCACTGCTTTGTCATTTTCATGAGCAGCTACACTGTCATGCGTTGCTCGTAAATGCACTAAGACTTCGTCCTTCTCCTTTTTCAAGGCTTTTGTAGCCTTCTCCTTCTCTTCCTAAGCTCTCTGAAATCGATCTTTTGTTGCATCTGCAATCCTTCTCAATTGGGTTGGTTCATCATTCATGACAATCCATCTCTATCTCATTGACGAGGTAGTTCGCCTAGTTCATATGCATGCCCTCCACACACTTTCATGCAAGGTCCACCACGAACCCGGTGACCTGTGTGGGGCAATTATTCCTTACTATATTTCTAGCTAGGAGTTGGAAAGCGAGGCACACTACGCCATCCTGTATAGAGGCTACCTTGTAACCTCACTTTTCTTTCTCTACTTCTCCATAAGCTTCTTTGATGGGTTGTGCCAAATATCGGTCTGAGGCATTCCCTGGATAAAACTGCTGAGGGTCGGGACCATTCACGTTCAAACCTATGATTCGGTGGATCAACGCCAGATCCACAGTAATCCTCTTGTCAAGCCATAAGTATCTTCCATGATAGCACGACAGAAGGAGTTTAACGCAAGCGTTAACCTCCTGGTCGCGGCCAAAATGTAGGATCGTCATGAAATTCAACACAGTGGACTGCGTCAACCCCTTAATCCATGGTTGTGAGACGAGGTGAGGTTTCTTTCCGATTGACTTCGTCAAGTAGCGATAGGGCGCTAACATAGCGTAGTTCTTCTTGTCTCCTAAGTTGAAGTCGTTTTTCTTCAATAGCGGGATCTGTCCTAAGCGGCTCTCGACTATGCAGATTCCTTTCGGAATGTACGCAGTGAACACGACGTACTCAAAATCTAGGGGAATGTTGTCACAGTTAACAACGCCAGCCAAAGGTGGGATATACTCGGGTAGGATCGACGGGATCTACTTCGCATTAACCAAATCACTGTGGTGCTTACTTTGTTGTTCAACTACGAGGTTGACACGGCCAGAACGACGTCCAGTGAAAGGGGAAGCCTACAATCCCCTACTCGATAACGTCTGAACACATTTATATATCAGTTTGTCGGCCATTATCTTCTTAAGGACCTCCTCGACAAACTTCTCCAAATCACTAGGTTCGCCCGACATTCTCGCTCTTATTAGACAGGCAGGGTAGACAAACAGACAGGTGGGGTAGACAAACGGACAGGCAGGGTCTTCTTTCAGATAATGACAGATTGCACATCTCGACACTTGGACAATTATTTTCTTATCTTAGTCAATCACGGGTAGCAAAAAGTGGTCCCAGTGCAACGACCAATAAGTTAAATAAGCGGGGCATCGGGACGGATCTTCCAACGACCAGGAAATGCTTCCATCAATATAAAACTGCCCGTTATGGCGCGGTCTCAACGTCCCAAAAGCATTCCATCAGAACATAAATGTGTTTTCTAACTGTTATGGAGCATCATTCTAACGGTCAGGGCGCCTCCAACGGTCATATAACTTTGTCAGGGCGAAGTCCGATTCTGCGCGGTCTTGTCGTTTCAGCGAGGTTCAAATCCTACGAACTTGCCTCCTGCGAGGTTCCAATCTGTGAAGTCTTCCATCTGATTTCTATAGCTTCTTGTAGCTTTTCCAACTTAGTCTTCTTTTTATTGAACTTCCATGCCTTCTTCCCTGTGATCTAAGTCTCTCTAACTGTTTCTAGAATCCTCTTTCCATTTTTATTTGTATCTTCCCCTAGCGTGGTGGCTTCGCACTGTTGAGGTGCCCTCAAAGGGTCTGAAGTTAATATCTCTTTTCTTAACACTTCCTGAGTGGACATACTTCTTTCTTGCATAGATAGGTTCTTCAAGCCTTCTTGCATTCTTTCAACCTTGACATCTAATTCTCTTGCCTTCTGTCCCTTCTGCATTGTTACTTTGCTCTATTGCTTCGACTTATCCTCTCGTTCTTCTATTAGTCTATCTATTTTCTTAGCTATGAAATCCCTTACTTCTTGCTTTTTCTTTTCCATAGCTTCTTCCTCTTATTTCCTTCTGATCTGATCCTTCTTAATCCAAGTCTTATCTAGAAATAGAGGGAAATGGACGTTGTCCCCAACAAACCGAATGACTTCAAATTCTTCTTCAGTCGATGTTCCATGAACAATCATAGGTATATTAGTTACTCTTCCACATAAAGTTATAATTTTACCTTTAAACAAGCCTATCCTTCTTAAAGAAGGTACCATAAAAGGCTTTCCCAAGATTCCCTAGGTTTCTTATGTCATAATATTCACTTGTGTTTCTTCATCGAAGACATAGTCTATGTCGAAGTTTTATATTCTTGCACTTATGCACTGTTTTTCTTTCAGGATCTCTGGTAAACGAACATCTTTGTGAGCATCCATCGTTTCTTTCAACTGTAATAATGTACTTTGAACTTCCTCTTACCCTTTCTCTTTATGACTTTTTAACATGCCCTTAGTCTCTTGAATTCCTTCATAGTTTTATTCCCTTATGTTCATCCCTTCAACTTTAGCAATCATCCTTGGACAATCCTCAACCTCATGAACAACAATCTTACAACAAAGACAAATAGGACCTACCTCAGGACATTCCTTAGCAAGATGTCCCAGTCTTCTGCAGTTATAACACAAAGTCAATCATCTTTTTCTCTTATATGTTCCCCAACTTTTTATGTATTGTGTATCTCCTCTAGGGTCATAGTGTTGGACCAACAATCTGTAAAAAAATATTCTAGGTTCCTCCATGGACTTATTAGTCCAAAAACTCTTTATATGCATAGGAATAACATATATTTCTTCATTTCCATTAAATTTACTCAAATCAACTCTTTCTTTCAACTGTGCCCTAGATTTCAGGCTAGGACAGAACCTATTAAACATGTAAACACTTCAGTAAGGGGATAAGGTTGTTTCATGCCATCAATGCCATGCTATTCCGCCCGATTCTTTCTCTAGTTGTTGTACCGTAGTCCCTCCCTAAGCACTTGATTAATCCAAGTGATATAGGGAACTAGGTCTTGGGCAGGTATTTCTCACATAAGTAAGGTCTAAGGGGAAAGGAAGGGGTTGTTTCATGCCTGCCATGCTATTCTGCTCAGGTCTATAGCTTAGTTGTACCGTACTTGCCTCCCTAAGCGCTTCTTCTTCATTCATCCAATTAGAGGTAGTTAGTAAACACTTCAGCAGTATGTTTCATGCCATGCCATCCCGCCCAGAGAATAGAAGGGTTCCTAGCGATACCTCCTAAGCGCCTCATGAATCCAAATAGTCTAGGTCTATAGGTGGGCAGGCTGTAAGAGTAAAGCAGCATAGTAAAGGGTAAATAGTATAAAAGTACATGCTTTCAAAAGAAAAAATTTCACTTATCTTTCTCTTGCCAAAGCACAAAACTTACCTCTTTAGATTCTTACCTCTTTTCTTTAGATCATCTTACTTTCTTGGCACAAAGCTTCGCAAGTCAAGCAGAGTATTGTGCACTTCAGCAACAGATCTACGCACAGAGCTTCTCTTTTTCTTTACTTCAGTTCCCAACAATCCCAGTTTCAGGTCCCAACAACTGAACCATTTGTTGGCACAGGGCAGACCCATGGTTCAACGCTTAACAACGCACCAACAAAACCCCAAATACCATCCCTTTCGGAAACACCTGTGAAGCAAGTGAAGTCTTACCCAAGGTAGAAGCAGGGGGGGTTACAGGACACATGTGTCTGTAACCAGGATGGGACACATATCTGTGATAATAACACTTCGTAGAGTATTCTATTAACGCTTATAAGATGACATGCATTATTTCATTAACCTTATTAACATCGTAGAACGTACCCAATGATAGATATAGCGTAGTAACAGCTAAGATTATGCACTTCAAACACTTAGCACTTAACACTGTGAATCAGATCTAGCATTTTAACATAAGCAAAGCATTTAAGCAAAACATACATATTCATTACACCTTCTAATATAAGCACTAAGCAAAACATAACAGAGATAACATTGCACAAAGCAAACCATAAGACACCAGATATATGTGGTTCACCCTAGTGTGGGGCTACATCCACCAACTGCTTCGCCTCTTTATTATTCGTTTGAATCTTACATTTATCCACTCATGTGCACTAAGCCACAGAGTCAAGCTTTGCACTGGACATGAGATCTGCGCACTGAGCACCAGATCCACCTTCCAAAACTAGGTCAAGGCACAGAGCCAACTCTCTATCAAGCATAAAGCCTTAACACACATACATTCCCTTACACAAAGCCACTCGAACTACTTGCACTTAGCTCAAAAAGACTACCTCTCCTACAATACATTCTTCTTTATTTATACTTTTACGAACCCTTACAATAGGGCCAAACATGGGAAAACCCATGGGCCGACATCCCATAAACCCATTACAAAAACCCTAGAGAACCCCTTACTGGGTCTACATAGTTCGTAAAAATGGGTGAGATCCGCGATCTCAGCTTCACCTGGGTGTTCCTTGTTCGACTAGTGTGTCGAAGTCCAAAAGTGGGTCAAATCTAACCAAGGTTTCCTCAAAACTTGGTCGAGGGCCAACAACATATCACATCAAACATCTCCATTATGTCTTTGGTATCACTAGATGCATCAACCTGTTGTATGAACTCGTTTGTATCACATATTTCATCAACCATTTGGATAAGCTCCTATGTAGGACATGTGAAGGTCAATTTGAGTGTGCAATCCACTTTTATGCTAATTCGAAGACGGTGTTGTTTTAATGGGAGGTTCTTTAGAGCCCTTCGTCGTCTATACATATAAACAAGTACCACGTGCGCCTATCCACAATGTATCAACAAGTGCCACGTGTGCCTGTTTGTGACCCACTAATGTGATGGATGCGTTGCTCGTCAATGTCATCGGTGAGATTATGGTCAAGAAGGCGGTAGAGATATCCACAACACAGGTAGTGGGGACAAAACCCTAGAGCAGTCTCAGTAAGAAAATGATTTCCATTGTACTCTTGGCTTGTGCCAACTTCACAGATCTGAAGCAAGGTATAACCATACATAGAGAAATGATTGCAAATGGATTTCAGTGTGATATGTTTGTGAAGAGTGCTCTTGTAGGCATGTTGAAGTAGCGCTTCCTTGGATGTCTAATCACAAGAGGGTGTAGAGTTTTAGCATTGAAGACAAGAGAGTGCATCGCTTCATCTATGTCAACCAAGATTGTTTTTTGGGAAAAACCCTTTCACCTCCTTTCATCATCAAAATGGTTTGATTATTGTTGTTTTTTTAGCTTAAGAGGAGTTAGGTAACTATAAATGGAAAATAACATCTATTAAATATATGTACTTAAAAAAAGGCAACAAAATAAGGTGAATATTAACATTCCAACCCATTATAGTTTAAGAAAAAAAACTTTATTTTCCAACATATATACCATGGATTGTGTTCGACGTTCCCTTCCCCCGCTTCGAGGTATGCTAGTTTATTTGAAAACAAACATAAAAAAAAAATTACATAATGAAAAATAAACACAAATTGTGTTAAATTCAACTTCATTTCGAAAAATAACATATACTTTGATGGTGTATCACACAACATTGGATGGATGCGTTGCAAGAGTTAAGTTGTCCAAAACCAATATAACATAAACTAATGCACTCATGAGTTTTTCGTTACAATTCATCATCCATTCCATGTGTGTTATCTCATGTACATCTCTTTTTGTGGAGGTACATTTCTTCATGAAGGAACGACTCTTTTTATGGAGGTACAGTTCTTCATGAAGGAACGATTATTTTGGTGGACAAGGACACGAGTTCCTTTGCCCACTATACTCTCTCTAAGGTCGTATCATTCATCCATTTAGTTCACATGGTTTGTTTCTTCATCATGCTTAATGAAAAGTCATCTCATTTGGAAAGAGATTATACCATGCACTTTGTCTCATCTTGGTTTGGTGAATATATATGTAGAACCTTCCCTATCTTTGTCATGGTCTATAAATCATCTTAGTTGGACTTTTGGACAAGGATGAAGCACTCTTGCAATTTATTGAACCATGGGAGAAGTAAGTGCCTCCTTCCTATCTTTGTCATTGTTTTTAAATCATCTTAGCTCATGGACATAGACTTTTGGACAAGGAGAAGCATTCTTGTAATTTATTTAACCATGGAAAAAGTAACTTCCTCCTTATCTTTGTCATCCTCTATAAATCATCTTAGCTCATGAACTTTTGGACAAGGATGAAGCACTCTTGTAATTTATTAAACCATGGAAAAGTAACTTCCTCCTTCTCACCCTAGAATAGGAATATCTACAAATGTGTTTCTTAGAGGATTTTTTTCATAGAAATTTTATTAATATGTTTTACTTCAAATGGAACATAAATTTAGCTTATTGAGTACCATTTTGAAAAAATTATACAATGGTAGTTTAACCTATTAATGTCAACATATCACTTAGGAAAATCTCAAATTCCTTAAAATATGTTTGTACTTCACATTGCGAAATAAGAATAATATCAATCGACACTCGTGAAATTCTCTAACATTATTACTTGGAAACATTGCAACATGAAAGAGATGGAACATTTCATTGTTGAACACAACATCATTTTTTATCCTTATTGTAAACCCATATATAAAGAACAAAGACCTATGTCCACCAAAACAACCTCCTTTGTCACTAAAAAATCCAAAGTGTAAGTACCATTAAACTCATCAACTAACCTAAGTGTGGATAATGTAGTATGTGTAATCAATAGTGTCTGCCACGATACCACCTTACTTTGCTAGATGGGAAGACACTTATGTGTTCTTTGAAATCCTCCCACCTAAAGGCCTTCCATTTTGTATTCATGTGCATATCGCTTTATGCCATGGATAACATCACATACAGCTTTGCATGCACACACATGAGAGCCCATATGTACGCTTACACCATATTCTACACATCTTGCTTGCAAAAAATTGCATTCAACACAATGTACCTCTATGTTGTTGGATCATGTTGTCATTGATGCCAATGGTTTGATTGATTGATGCCATTGATTGATGTCAAGTGATTGATTGATGTCAAAAGATTTATCGATTGATGATTGATGTAATGTAATATGTTTTTTCCTTGATGAGAATGCATAGATTAAGATGGATCAATGAGTTGTCATTGATATGATGAAGATCAATGAGTTGTCATTGATACATGATGAATATGGATCAATGTGGTTTCATTGGCATATGATGCATTGTTGGAAAAATGTATAGATGACTCATTATTGTCTTATCATGATTGATAAGGTGCACAAATGGATGAACTCCAAAGTGGTCCCCTTATGGTGAAAGCCCAAAATGGGAAGACACTTTACAGATTGAGTTATCCTGGAAGAATGGTCAGAGGACTCATGCTTGTATGTGGAATAATGAGATGAAGATCAATGAATTTGTTGGTGAAACTATCCTAGAGGGATAGTGCTTGTCATACCATTTTTGGTGGTATGTGGAACGTCACATAACTCCTCACGGTTTGAGAATTATGGCCTTACGAAGTTGGAGGAACCTTACATGTTGGATTGAAGCCCACAAGGTCAAAGAAGTTAAAGTGCTTGAAAATAAGAAATCATTATTTAAATAATAAAGTAAAGTGACAAAGTCAATGTGGATTATTTAAATAATAAAGAGAAGTGACAAAATCAAGAATGATTATTTAAATGATAAAGTGAGATGAAAAAATCAAGAAGGAATATTTAAATGATAAAATATTGGAGAACTTTCTATTTATGGAAAGTGGTTAACCCTAAAAATAAGGAAAATGGGTTAAGTGACCTAGAAATGGGTTAAGTGACCTAGAGGATGAAAGTATAAATAAGATAGCAATGGTCTCTTGCAACACATCCTTTTTGTGGATCAATGGAAAGATTCTTATGAGAATATCTTTTGGAGTATTGATGGAGAGCTTCTTGTGAAAGCATATTTGGTGTGGATCTCTTGAGCATGTGTTGAAGATATATTTTGAGAGAGAGGAAATCGGGAGGATCTCATGGATGCATTGAATTTTTGGCAAGTCTGAGATCATGACGGCGAAATTGTTGGAATTACAGAAAAAACCCTATTTTTTGGTGCGTACGTGGGTTGTCTATGTATAGGGTGTGTATACGCGAGTTGTCTGTGTACAAGGTGTGTACAGTACGCGTATTGTCTGTGTACAAGGAGTGTACAATGGATAAAAGCATGGAGATTTGTGGTTGAGCTGATGACAAGCTGTTGAAGACTGAAGCGGGTTCCAGATTTTCATTCTATGGGCTCAGATCTATCACTGAGACACTAGTATGGTTACATTATTGTCTTGATGGATAGTATTGTTTGTTATGTTGTGAATGCTTAGGGCATTCTTGGTATGGTTGTTGAGATGTGGTTTATGTTGGTTGATGGAGTGAGCAGTACTCTTGTGATTCAGTTGTGATATGATTGCTATGGTATACTAGTTGTTTATACATGATTGAATTAGCATTTATATTGATTGGTTGTGGAGCATGAGTAAGATATTGGAGAGCTTGGATGTGTTGTGACTGGCTAGTGGTCAGTTTGGACAATGAGAGACAGAAGAGAATGATAAATTGGTTGCAGAGGATCTGAGTTAATCTTGAAGGATAAACCCTAATAGCTCAGAAGGTATACGCAGATTATTGTATACCCTGGCCGCGTACATACGCAAGCTGTAGTGAGCCAGGGCGCGTACACACGTGGGTTGCACTACTGACAGATTGTGTACCTATTGTAGATTGATATCTGTTGATGATTGTTTCATCATCTCAGTTGGTGCTGAGGATGTAAGTTGAGTCTTGCATTATAGAGTTGGTTCTCTTGTAGAGTTGTACTCTATTTAGTTGTTGCTGAAAATCCCCAAGGATTGTAGTCCGTAATAAAATGAAAATTGTACATACATCTTGTGTTCTTTGTGTTCCTCGTGGTGATGAATTATTGGTGATATATTGTTGATATGTGTTCACATCTAACTGGTTATAAATGACAACAATGAGTAATGAGTAAATGTTGAATGTTAATTAATGAGTTTTGTGAAAGAGAGAAGTTTTGGGGAAAAGATCCCCACACTCATTCACTCCCCCCTCTAAGTGTGTTAGGTATGTCCAACAATTGGTATCAGAGTGGGCTTTCACTACAAGCCTTAACAAGCTTGAAGGATATCCATAGACACACAAATGGATGATGAAGTTCCAATCCTTGATGAGGAAAACTATTCTACTTGGAGAATAGAGATGAGATTACATTTGAAGACAATGGGAGAAGCAATTTGGAAGGAATTCATTGGTGGATCAATTCCTTTGAAGAACAAATCAAATTTTGCAGCTCAAAGAGAAAGAAATAAGAATGATGCATTGGGTCTCAAGACCATTCTTAGTGGACTCTCAGGTCCTATCAAAGAAAGCATGGAACAATGCACTTCTGCCAAGGATCTATGGCTAAATCTAGAGAAGACATATCAAAGCAAGAAGGAGAAGACATTGAAGATAACTCCATCAAGACACATGAAGGTAAAGAATCTCCAAAAACTCTTGGTTGCATTATTTCTAAAAGTGATGATGTTGGCAAAAAGGAAGATCTTGAAGACATTTCAAATGAAGGCAAAGAATCATTTNAAAATCTAGAAGTAGTTTGGATAAAATCAATTGATTGATATCCCATGGAAGAAGTAGAGTAAAAACTATTGGAGTTTAAAGAGAAAGTTGAAAGAGGTCTATATGAATATAGCAATGACCACTATTATATAAACTATAGCTATCTTTCGGATAACACTAAAAAGTTTCTCAAGAAGAGTCAAAGGCACATCTTGAAGTTAAAAGAAATGCTCAAAGAACTAGAATAAAGTAGTAAGACTTAATTAGAAGAAAATGAAGAAGATATCACAAGACTAAAGAATGAAAAAGAAGATATGAAGGTAGATGATGAGATTAGAAAAAGTTTTGAAACTATTATTCATCTCAAGACCCAAATTGAAGAAGCCAAAAGGGTAGAAGAACTTTTGAAGGATCAAATAAAT
>JASDQU011378547.1:0-23887 GCA_032191745.1 Picea mariana | reverse complement strand
AAGGCTCCTCCATAAGATTACCAATTCGAATTTGATGAGCTGTTGCATTCATTCCTAAAATTCTGCCTTCAAAAATGACCAAACTTGACCAAAGACTCCTCTTTTGACTTGTCTTTCCCAAAATAGCCTTTGGATTTGATGGAATAATCCACCACCTGTCTAATCCAAAAGGTTTAATTTACTTTTAATTTAAAAATTTCAAATCTGGGCGAAAATCATGACATTCTGGCCGTTACAGGCTTTCCACAGCACGTAGCCTGTGAAAAAATGCTCCTTAGCTGCGGAAAGCGCCACTTTCAACAGCTAACGGGTAAAAAATTCTGCCTTCTATGCTGTTGAAAGCGGACAGATTTTCAAAATTGAATTTCTCGGTCATAAAAAATCCATTTTTCACATATGAATAGTTGATCGACATCTACAAAATCTCATCTTTCCAATGGTGTTTTCAGATCTTAATTTGGAGCTCAGGAAGAAATTGAAAAGTTCCTTGCAAGTTTAAGTGTCAAATTTAAGTCAAACCAAAAACTAAAATTTTGTAGCTAGAAGGCTCAACAATGAATTGAGGAAACCACCAATAGCCATGCTATTCACCATAAAACATGACCAAAATGACTGTGCTATTTTGGGAGTTAACATGATCGACACTAGAATGTAATCATTCCCTATGAATATCAATTGCGTCTCCCAGTCACACCCTCTGAAATTTTCCTCTAGGATCCTCACATCTGGCTCTGAGGTACTATCACCTCCACTGCAATTTAGTACTGTCACCCGATATCATTCTCCCCCACATGAGTTGTCCCATTTATAGTTCCCCCTGGTACTTTGACACTCATGCTACTTTCACCCCCTAGGGATGGGAGTCCTGATAGTCTTACACATTTCCAAGAATCAGTGACATACTCCTTCTCCTCATTTTTGTTATCTTTCCCTATGGACTCCTAGGTTATCTCATCACGGTTCTAGTTTCACTGTGCCTCTGCAGTATCATTAACCTTTCATTTCATCCACAATAAGTTTTCCCATCTATGAATTTCCCTCCATTCATCTAGATCATACAAAAACCCACCCATGGGGGCCCCACCCTCCACCATTTCTCCAAACAAATTGCGCCCTCATAGGCCAAGCCATCTTACACTGGGGCACCTATTTCTGTATCTATACACTCCTCCCAAATTATTCTTTATTCATTTGGAAATTGTACAAAATTCTTTGTTTCCATCATTTCCTTAGCCTTTTGTTGTCGCCCCTTGGTGACCTTCTTTTTCTGGTAAAGCAACCCATGTCACCCTTGGTTGGATAATTTACTATCCTCTCCTCATGTTGACATCATCCATCAACTCTGAGTATCCCACAATCCATGTACTCCTTATCTCTAAGTTTGTCCACTTTGTCATGCCTTTGGTGCAATCTAACCCACATCTAGTCGTCCCCCTGACACTAGATCTAGTTCCACGGTTGTTGCCAATCATCATTCACATATGTCCCCAACCACGAGTAGTCTTGAGTCCCACCACATCTTGACTTTGTCCATGTTCCTCATTAATTTTTGATCTTATACCGTGGATTTCATGAAGCCCTTTTGCTTCTCAGAGTCGCATCTCCCTTTATGTCGACATCAACACAGTTTCCAGAAGGGTGACAATATCTTGACTCTCATTACCTTTAAAATGAGGAGTCTTGGATGACACAGAGAGAACCATCATTGATATATGTTGTCATTGACCCCCATAGCATTCGGCTTCAACACAATCTCATGTTACTGTGGGTCTTACTATGCGACTATTGAAATTGTTTTATACTAGCCTAAGACCTCTGAATTTGCAAGGCCATCAATGCCTATGAGTCATTGACACTTCTTACATACATCCTTTCCTATTTTCATAGTGTGTTCACCATCAGAGTTGTCATGTTCCATTATCAAACTACCCCAAAGGGCGTTGCATTTATCTACATCAGCATACAACTTCAGTTATTGTCTTACATTTCTTTTGAGTTACATGACACGAGCATGGGGCATGCCTACCTCATTTGTATACAGATTTTATTTTCCCCCACCTAGAGAAATATTTGTGTCCCACAAGTTCCCCTCTCCCTCCAATGGATCGCTCTTGTAGTTCCTATTAACACTCTTCATTACAATGGTACTCTCAATAGAAGAAACATTGATTTATTTCGGCTATACGTATGCTCCTAGCCTCACACATTAGGGGGCATCTGTTATCACTAAAATTTCGTCCGAAAATGGTTACAGGAATCAAGCATATCCAAACACCTATTAGTTCACTTGCAGCCCCAAAAATGAATTTCCAAAAGGCACAAACTATACAATTGGTCAATAAATTGACATGCGTTGAAACACTAAAGGAAGTGCGCATGCCAAAAATGTCATAAAAGCGCACATGTGCCTGATGCACGACTGTGTACAAGAAAAGTCACGCACTCATGTGAATGAAACATTTATGGTTCTTATCAGCCCCTCACCCCACCTTTGGACCATCTCCCAACTTGATTTGACCCTCAAATCCAAGCTGAATCCGAATGGGGGGCTGTTCAAAGACCTAAGGGTGCCCTAAATGGCCCCTTGTTCACACTAAAGACCGGTTGGATATTACCTCAAAGATTTGCTATAAAAAGAGGCCATGGGTGAACTATAAATTCAAGAATATCATTTTATTTTTATGTTGACCCTATTCTCCTACAATAAACCCCTTTTCTTCTTGGAACATACTAGCATCATCTCATTAAGCTATTCACCTCACCTCTTGAGGGAATAAGCTTGGATTTATTCACCATTTTCTTTCTATTTTACCATTTGTAACAAGATCTCTCACATAGGGGATTCAAAATCCCTCCCAAGGAGGAAGAGGGGACCCATAAGACCCCCTTTATATATAGTGTTTTCCCATTAATATACTTCTCCATTGATGGCATGATTATTGGTCTATTGTTTGATTAATTTTGGTTCTAATTTCCTCATGCATTTTAGTTTTATTTCTTTAGTTATTTCTTTAGTTGTTGTTATCTTAGTTGTTTGTTTATTTCACGTGAATGAGTAATTTGATTCATACACTAACCTCGGTCATGTCTAGCAGGGCCAACTAGACTTACAAGTGCCCTTCTTTTGCTCATTGGAGTGACGAAAAGGACACAACACTTAGTGCACCCATGGCTTCCATTTATAGCATTTCTTCAACGAAAAATTCAACTGGTTCTTGGTGTGAAAAACTGGACTTTTAGGGCACCCTTTGGTCCTTTGCCATCTCCCCATTTGGATTTCACTCAGATATGGAGGTCAAATCAAGTTGGGATCTGGTCCATAAGTGGTTGTGGGAGTGAAAAGAACCATAAATGTGTCGTTCATAGGATTTCCTGTCTTTCCATCACCACTGCATAATATTGGTTCCTGTAGTCCCCATAAAGATACCTCAGGTAAGATGTCACTTTCTTGTAGGTGATGTCGAAAGGGCCAGTGTATGTAGGGAATTTTTGGACTAAGTAACTTGAACCCAAGGTCTTGAACCTACTTGCAGGCATGCCAACAAATGGTTTCATTGTCAGGACCTGGAATCTGGAAGTGAGGGAATTATTTGGAGAGAAATGAGGAAGGAGATAACTGAGTGGTTGGAAGAAAAACAACAAGAATTTTCTGAGAAGGAGAACAAAAGCCCTCAGCTAAAGAATACGTAATGGTTGCAAAGGTATGTGTACACAAACTTCCATGAGATATTTTTCAGTGAATTTCCTAATCTTTTAGCAGAATGGCTGGAAAGATTTTTGGAAAAGACCAGTAGACATAGACCAACTATGCTAGAGAATTGGACTCCTAAACTAGTGGAACAAGTGAAATTAGTGGAAAACATAACTTCATGTGTAGTTTTTTTTTGGCTGGATAGTATATTTGGAGGATACGTAACAAAATTTTCCATAGACTATACCCAGGATTATAGTGTCATAGAAAGAGACTTCTTTAAAGGCCCGTGAGGAAGATTCATAAATTTGTTAGCTACCTAGATAAAAATGTTGCCATGTGATAAAGAAGTGATGGAGATGGATTCATATAGCTAAAGAAATTTTTACACTTGGATGGAGTGGTTTTTTTTTACTAGGAGCTGATATGAAGGTAGGAAAAATGGAAAAAGGAAAGGAAGACTAATAATGAAAAATAAAGAGGAAGAGATATCAGAAGGAGAAGATGAATTTGGAGTTCTTCACAGTGGGAGAAGGTACAGGAATTTTTGAACTACGTCTGGAAAGAGAGAGAAACACAGTGAGTACATGGAACATTTCATAGACATCTATATCATAGAAGTACAACAGATAGAGGAAGAAGAAGATATCCAATGTAGTCCATTTATAGAAGAACCAGTAAGTCCTCTCTGAGCCAAGTCCTGGGTCGAAAACAAAACCTCGTGTGCATCACCTGAATCTAAGAAAATGTTTGAAAACCTTTCCAGAGCACCTATAATCAGTAAAGGAAGTCATATAAGTAGTAACTAGAGCAATAGTAATAGTATAGTTAATTAGAATCCACCAGTATCACCAGGAAGGGGCCTCACACACAACAACATGGAAGGAGTAGATAATACACTAAGATTACTACAGTTTAAATGAATTGGATTAGAAGACCCAGAACACCATATGTTCATATGTGAAACCATTTGGACTACAAAGAATTTCCATGATGATGCTAGTTTGTCACATGAAGCTACAAAGTACCACAATACTAGGCCAGACAAGGACATTAGCAGAGATCACACAAGCATTATTAAAAGAATTCAATAAACAAAATTATGAGTCACAGTACATTAATAATCTCAAGGAGATCAAGAAATTACAGAATGAGTCATTATGGGAGTTCGATTAGAGGCTCAAAGAGGTCATATGGAGGTTAACATTTCAAATACTCAATCAACATCATAGAGAGTGGTTCATTACAGGCTTGTTACCTCACATCCATAGTCTTGTAATATAGCAAAAGGTCACATCGCAGTCTGAGGCACTAGAAATTTCTATGAAATTGGAAGCCTCTCTGGTTGGAGACAATAGAGGAATGGTGCAGATACAGAACCAAATAGCTACATTAACAATTTAATTAGAAGAAATAAAAAAGGGGAAAGAGAAACATGAACAGGTCTATTACACCAAATGCAGGACTAAAGGTCACCGCAAAGATGAATGTCCAACCTTCATGCAATACTTAGTATTCGGAGCACCAAAACTGCTACCAGGAGGAGGATACTGTGAGATATGTAAGAAATTAGGACATAACCCCCAGGAGTGTCAGTTACTACAAAAATATCAAATTACCCCAAGAAGCGTATTCTGTAGCTTTTGTAAATCAGTGGGAGATGAAGAAAAGGATTGTCGCGTGTTAGATTTAATGAGGGAGAGTGTGAAAAACATGTACAGGATTTAGGAGGAGAATTCTACGACAGAAGGGGGAGGGAAGTATAATAATACAAGAGGATTTAACCAAGGAAAATGAGGAGGAATTGGTAGGGGTATAGGTAGAAGAAACTTTGAGAGAGGAGGAAGAGGCCCCATAATATGCTATAACTGCAACCAACCAGGACACTTAGCATGTGATTGCTAAAATCCCTCCACAACATGAACTTACTATCAGGAGTTAGAACATGTGACAGAGGACTGTCTATAACTATTGGAAAAATGTCAAGCGAGAGGGAATCAAAACTAGAACCCAAACATTCAAAATATATATGTTGAAATATGGGACAAAGGACTTGTTAGCACATATTTTTGATAGAAGGGTGTTTTTCCCTTAGGAAATAACCCCTTGGTGAAAAAATGTAGGAAAGGGGGTGCTTGTGCAACCCATTTTATGAATTTTATCCAAAGTTTTTGGTGATTTGACAGTTTGGCACGTTGTGCTAAGAGGCGTGAAGATCTCAACAATTGAGCATGGCACGCTCAAATATATGGTCCTCATCCCATATAGGACCCCCCCCCCTGACCTTCTTCCTTTAATGGGGGGGGTTCAAGATGGTGGTTTTCTAGTGCGAGCCCCTCGCTAACATGTTGCCTCTGCAACAACTTGGACTTCCCCCCTGTGCATTACCACTTACCACCTCCCCCCCCTCCGAGCTAACCACCTTACTTCCTTTCCATACCGCCCACACTCCTGTTGACACCTATCCTCCACTCACATTCCCGCACACCTGTCCATGTCTGTTGTCATTTCTTCCCCCTCTCATATCCCAACATTTGTCTTCTACTCATCCCCATGTACCCCACTATTTGTTGTTGTCTACCCACTGAATAATCACTCTGCCCTACCACTACATCCTCTCCCCTCAGCACATCACCCCTGTGCCTTTACACCTCATCTCTCACATATTGGCACCCATGCATTCCCATCCACCGCTTCGACAACCGCATCATTCCACCTGGTCATCGATCATTCTTTGTAGCCTACAATACTGCATCGATCATCTCTCCAGCTCCCCATCATCAACGTCCATGTTCGCCTACCATTGTTCCCGGCAAACGTCCAACGAAGATCGAAGTGGCATAGGTTCAGAGTGCAGCCATCACGTTTTTCAGCTGCTAGGTTGACTCAAGCCCCGTGTTGTTCTCGATGAAGATAGTTAATGAAGTCAGGGATGGTGGTTGAAACATTGTCTCCCCCCATAAATGGAAATCTTGAAAAGGACTGAGAGAATGTCTGAGCTCATGTCTAACAGAGAAGGTTTAGACGTAAGAGCTCATGCCTGATAGGAGACTACATGCACAGTCTGTAGAATAGAATCAGAACATAAATCCTTGAATGCAGTGGCTCAATCACTCCTCGGCTGGTTGTAGTCACTCCTGAGTATAAATATGAAATTTGGATATTTTATTATGGTCGATGGTTGAGCTAGGATCCCATATTGTAAAGTTTTGATGAAGCTCTAGTTCTATGGTTATGTATCTTAATTTGAGACTTGTTGTTTAATCTAATTCAACTTTCTTCTTCATCTTATTTTCCTTTGATAGTGAAGTATCCATGATTGAAGGATTCACATGGATTGTTTTAACTGTATTTTGATGTATGTTTGATTACAGTCCTGTTTTAATGTTCTTCAGTTTCCTGAAACTTTGAATCTAAGAGGATCTTGGGTTTGAAGTTTTTCCTCCCTAGGCTGCTGGAAGACCCAATGTCCATAGCAGACCTCTACATTCTCCTCACTAATTCTTCCACCTACTCACCTTTACTACAACTTACTAACTGAAGTTTACCAATACCTCAACTGCTTGTGCATGATGGTCCATTTTTCTGATTTAAAATGATATTATCTTAAGTCTGCGCTCATTTGAGCTCTTTAAAATTATTCATTGTTACATATAACCTAATGGGTACTAGGCTTACCTTCAATGTGATACGAGGGTGAATTCTAGTGCTAACATTTATGGCTCTATTTCCAAGGAATTAATTAAATACATTTCCCTGGTATTGAATGATAAATATTACTGATTCCGAAGGTGCATCAGAACTCAGTACATTGAATATTGCAGCTTGCACCCAGAGACTCCACTGTTTCAGTTGTGGCTTTGAAAGGCAGACACATGAATTCTACCCCATATATGCCTTTAGCAACACCTGAAGTTGAACCAGAGAAAATTATCAAAAAAATAAACATCCCTCATGAAGGTACTTCAGTTGTTGTACCAGGTATTTTTGGAAATTTTCATAATCCTTCTTTAGAAACTCCAGTATTTGCTTCTCATTCTCCTGTTATACCATCTGTTGGAGTTTCTAGAAATTTAAATTTTTAGAGTTTTCTTGTTGATTTCTCCCCTTCTAATCTTAGTTTGGAAGGGGAAATCTTCGACACCCCTATGTCCACTGAAGTTGTAATGTGGTTTAAACCTGGGACCTCAGAATATTTTCCCAATCTGGGCTTTGCCACTCCTCCCCCTATTATATTTGTTGCATTTATAGAAGGGGAAACCTTTGTTCCCTCGATCCCTGTAGCCTCTTCTCCAAATCCTCAGTTGTTCCCTATTTCTCCCAAGAACACAGTCCCAGTCTCACCTGTTCAAACTCCATCTCCTCCTGGTTCTCCTCCAGTTCACATCCCAATGGCAGGTGCTAATCCCCCTAGGAACATAATGGATTCCATAGTGGCTACTAGATATGCCCCTCTTATCCTTACTCAACCTCTGAATGCTCTCCCAGCTGGTGGATACCTTAAGAAGTTGCCTAAGTTCACGGGTGAGGGAGACATTATTGTAGAGAAGCACCTTGGAGCCTTTTATAGTTATGCAAACAATTATGTCATCGTAAATGAATATGTGTGGATGAGAATTTTTGTTCATAGCCTTGATGTAGAGGCTAGGAAATGATTTAGGGCCTTGGTTCCTAGATCTATTGATGGGATTGAATCCCTAGATGATGCATTATTAAGACATTAGGGGGATACAAAATATTTCCTTTACTATATTACAGAGTTTGGATCACTTAAGAAAGGAGAAGGGGAATCCGTTTCTGAATTTTCAAAGAGGTTTAATAAAATGTATAATAAGATTCCTGTTGAGATCAAACCTACATAATTCTCTGCCAAAATTACTTATTCTAGTGCTTTCGACCCTGATTTCTGCCTCCTGTTAAGAGAAATAAGAGCCACTTCCTTGGCTCATATGCAAGATGTAGCCCTGGAAGTGGAGTCCAATATATTGGCAGTTGACAAGATTAGAAGTAAGGCTGATAGGGAAAGAAAACAGGGTAGGTATGAGGCTTCAACCTCTGGTTCCTCTGTTACCCCCCCTCAAATGGATGAAGTAACCAAGTTACTAAAATCACTTTCTTCTATAATGGAAAGTTTGTAATTGGAAAGAAAGAAGACCTATAGGAATCACCCTAATGCTGAAATAGGGGTAACTTCAGAAGACCAAATAACATCCCCTAGATTATCCAAAGAGATCAAAGAGGAAGGGATAGGGATGATCATAGGATTCAATCCCCTCTCCAAAATAACCTTGTTAGTGATGAAGAAGGAGAGGAAGAGGAGGTTGATCCCGAAATCCATTGTCTTGGAGACACCTCCTCATTTCCCCATTTAACCCAATATTCATACAAGGAGTCTCTCATGTATAGCCAACTAAATGAGCTGAGTAAAGGGGAAAGGACCGATAGAAATCCAAATAAATAGAATCTCAAGTCCAAAAATAAAGAAGGGAAGTATGACATTCCTGATCAGCCTATCAGAGCAGAGAATATTGCTAAAAATGTAGCAGACAACAACAAAGGTAAGGAGGCACAAAAACCCCCACCAGTGGTCAAAATCCTTGTCCCAGAAATGAAGGAGATTCTAAAGCCCCTCTTCTCTTTTAATTTTGAGCATGAAATTCAAAAAATCAGAATTCCTATACCCCTTTCAGAGATGGTCAAGCATGAAGACTTCAAAAGGTGCCTCTCCAAAATGTTGCAACCCAAGCCTTCATCTCATTCCACTGATTCAGTAAATATTCAAGATGAAAAGCCAGCAGACATCTTAGGTCCTTTGGTAGAAGAGAGAGATTATCCATTCCCTCCCTTCTATACATCATTGAACATACATGACAAGGTTTTTCATAATTGTTTGATGGACTCAGGGGCATCTCATAATATCATGCCCAAAACTTTCATGGATGAACTTGGTTTAGAAATCACAAAGACTTGTCATGACTTATATTCTTTTGAATCTAAGAAAGTGCAATGTCTTGGGGTCATCAAATATCTGGTTGTGACCTTCTTTCACTTACCCATGAAAAGTGTGGTCATGGATATCATGGTGGCCAATGTTCCCCCCAAGTTTGGCATGCTCTTGTCAATATCTTGGATAAAAAGACTTGGGGGAACCTTGCAGATGGACCTCACATATGCTACCATTCCTGTGTTTGGGGGGGAGCATAGAAGACTTTATAGGGAAGCTCAGTTGGCCTACATTATTAATAATGAGGAAAACCCCACTAACCATCCTATTTTTTCACTTGATACTGATTTGGGATCCATTTTACTGCAGTTCACTGATGCTGCTAAACCTCCTCTTGAAATAAAAAAACAATCCATTACTTTTTGTGAAGATTCTCCTCCAATCACTTCTATTTGGAAATTTTTCTTTGATGGAGACTCATCTAGGGAAGGTGTTGGTGCTAGTGTGGTCTTTGTTTCACCTTCTCAAGAGACTATATCTTTGTCCTAGAAGTTATAATTTGAAACTACCAATAATGTGGCAGAGTATGAAGCTCTTGTTTTGGGTTTGAGGGTTGCAAAAGACATGGGAATTGAAATGATTTTAGTGTTTGGGGATGTTGAATTGATTGTCCATCAGATCAAAAATATTTAACAAGATAAGCACCCTAGGCTAAGAAATTATAGAAATGAAGTGTGGGACCTAATTAATATCTTTTTTTTAGCTTTCAACATTTCATTTATTACAAGAGAAGAGAATGCCATGGCTAATTCTTTAGTTGTTTTAGCAAGTAATTTCAGAATCCTTGTGCCACCTAAACTCAAGTATGATGTAGAAGTGAAATATAGACCCTCTATGCCTGAAAATGTCAAGAATTGGAAGGTGTTTGAGGATGATCTTGATATCAAAAGATTCCTTAAGAATGTTGATGAGTTTTCTGCATTACATATTGATCAAGATTATGATTCTGAAAGTAATCATCATGCTGGTGTTTTCCTAAACAATATTGTTGATCATCCTCAGTTGCCTAGCAATCATATTCCAAAAGGAATAGTTCCTTTGGAAAGACTATTTGACAGAAATGATGTGGAAGTGAAAGTTAAAGGATCAATTGATGATGCAGACGTAACTGAGTGCAATATTGGTACAGAAAAAGATCCAAAATTTGTCAAGTTGTCAAGCAGTCTGTCAAGGGAACAAAGGATTGAATATGCTGAACTGTTAAAGAAATTTGTTGATGTGTTTTCTAGGACATATGAAGACCTCGGGACATATGACACAAGAACCATTGAGCATAAGATCCCATTGAAGGAAGAGGCCAAATAATTTAAGCAGAAATTGAGACAAATAAATCCTATGTTGCTGCCTATTATGGAGAAAGAGGTGAAAACAATTTTGGATGCCAAGATTATCATTCCTTTGAGGTATTCTGAGTGGGTGGCCAAATTGGTCCCATTGAGAAAGAAGAATGGAGAAATCAGACTTTGTGTTGATTTTTGGAACCTAAAGAGAAGCTCAAAGAAGGATAATTACCTCCTGCCAAAGATGGAGAACATATTTCAAAGGGTGACAGGTGCATCTAGGATGTCCATGATTGATGGATTTTATAGCTACATTCATATCTCTATCTTGCCTGAAGACAGAGAAAAGACATCATTCACTACTCCTTGGGGTACATTCATGTACGCTAAGATTCCCTTTGGATTGATGAACACAAGAGAAACCTTCTAGCGAGCTATGGACATCAACTTCATTGGAGAAAAAGATAAATTTGTAGTCATCTATCTGGATGAAATTACAATTTTCTCCAGGTCCGATAAAGAGCATTGTTACCATATGAGAAAGGTCCTCCTGAAATGCGAAAAATTTGGTCTCTCCTTAAATCCTAAAAAGTCATTGTTTTCCATGAAGGAGGGAATGTTTCTGGGGCACATAGTATCAAATGGGGTTGTAAAGATTGATCCCAGCAGGGTGGAAACCATCCAAACTTTTTCACTCTCTAGATCCAAGAAAAAATTTCAGTCTTTCTTGGGGAAAATCAATTTTATTAGAAGGCTTGTTTCTAATTTTTTCGAACTGGTAAAGCATATTATAGCCATGTTGAGGAAAGGAAATGAAATCAAATGGACTATTGAATCTTGTAATTATTTCGATCAAATAAAGAAGGCTTTGACTGAAGCACCTGTACTCATCAGTCCTGACTACTCCAAATATTTTCTGATTTTTTCCTTTGCTTCTTTTGACACAGTAGCAGCTGTTTTATTAAAGAATAATGTTGAAGAGTTGGAGTAGCCCTTTTCCTTTTTTAGTATGGCATTAAGAGATGTCGAAGTAAAATATGACATCATGGAAAAGAAGGCCTATGCTTTGGTTAAATCCCTTAAGGCTTTCAGGGTCTATGTTATGCATTCAAGGGTCATTGCATATGTCCCTTCAGCTTCTGTGAAGGAGATTCTCATTTAGACTGACATAGATGGAAGAAGGAGCTAGTGGATTGCCAAAATCCTTGAATTTGATCTAGAAATAAAGCCCACCAAATTGGTAAAAGGCCGAGGTTTAGCTAGGCTTCTGGCTGAATCTAATTACAAATATTTGTGGGTAAATTTCATCAACACTTTCTCATAAAATCAACAAGCTGAGTTGTTTGATAAAGGCTCTCAAGCCATCCCTCCATTGCCTGAATGTGCCTGGTACAAGGACATTATATTTTTTCTACAAAAGATGCAGCCTCCTAATGGTATGGAGAAGATAAAGGTAAGAGATTTGAAGCTTAAATTTGTTAAATATTGTCTTATTGATCAGGTCTTGTACTGGAAAGACCCCCCTGGGAGTTCTCTTGATATGTTTAGACCCACAGGAGGCCAAAAATATTATGTTTTATTTTCATGATAGTTTATGTGGGGAGACATCACTTATGGAGAACCATGGCCTACAAGATTCTCAGGGCTAGATATTTCTAGCCTAGTCTATTCACCGATGTGTATGCAAAGATTAGGGCTTGTGTTAAGTGTCAAAAATTCTTTGGAAAGAAACAACTCAAGTTTTTTCCATTGAAGCCTGTGTTAGCTTCAGGACCCTTTCAGTAGTGGGGCCTAGATTTCATTGGGGAAATTCATCCTACTTCAAGTAGTCATCAAAGGTGGATATTGGCTGCCATAGATTACTTTACCAAGTGGATAGAAGCTATCCCCATAAGGAGAGCTTCCCACAAGGTAATCATTGGTTTCCTTGAGGATATTATGGCAAGTTTTGGTTGTCCAAACAGGATTGTCATTGATAATGCTGCATATTTAAAGGCTGAACCATTGATCCATTTTTGTGAACAGTTTGGAATTGCTTTGATTCACTCTACTCCTTACTACCTCCAAGGGAATGGACTAGTAGAGTCCTCTAACAAGAGCCTTATAAATATCATTAAAATATTGTTAGAGGACAACAAGAAAGCATGGGATTCAAAGCTCAAATTTTCTTTGTGGGCTGATAGAGTGACAACAAAAAGGTCTCTTGGCATCTCCCCTTTTCAACTTGTGTATGGAGTTGAGGCCATCTTTCCTTCTCATCTCGCCTTGCCTGTGGAAAAATTCTTCCAAGACTACTAAGGAGAACCTGATGATGTGATCAAAAGAATACAGTAGCTGGTAGAAGTGAAACAGACTAGAGAGAAATTGTTGGACAAATCACATCAACATCAACAGAATATCAAGCAGGATTTTGATAGGAAGGTAAGGAAAGAGAATTTCTAGCTGGGAGATCTAGTACTCAAATGGGATGCTCCCAAGCAGGAGAAAGGAAAACACAATAAATTTGAGGCCTTGTGGATTGGGCCATTCAAAATCTCTAAGATATTTCCAAATAATACTTACAGGTTGCAATATTTGAAGGGTGATGAAGTTTTTGGTGGCCTTGTAAATGGGAATTTTCTGAAAAAGTTATTTGCTTGAGACATG
Organism: Picea mariana; assembly: GCA_032191745.1. Lineage (NCBI taxonomy): Eukaryota > Viridiplantae > Streptophyta > Pinopsida > Pinales > Pinaceae > Picea > Picea mariana. The sequence goes on along the minus strand of JASDQU011378547.1, from coordinate 10,266 downwards.
AGTGGATTTTTCATGCCATTGTAAATATCATTTTTCATTTTGTGTTGCAATAGATGACTCCATATCCCAATATATAATGCAATGAAACTACTGAAGTTCTTAGAGACTCGTAGGGAGGTCTCTATCCCCCATGGATCCTAATGCTAGAACATATTTTTGATAGAAGGCATTTTTCCCCTTAGTAAATAACCCCTTGGTGAAAAAATGCAGGAAAGGGGGTGCTTGAGCAACCCACTTTATGATTTTTCTCCAATTTTTTTGGCGATTTGATAGTTTGGCGCGTTGTGCTAAGAAGCACGCATATATCAACAGCTGAGCATGGCATTCTCAAATATACAGTCCTCATGCCATATCAGACCCCCCCTAACCTTTTGCCTTTAACAGGGGGGGGGTCCGAGATGGTGGTTTTCTAGTGCGGGCCCCTCGCTAACATGTCACCTATGCAGCAAATCGGACCCGCATGCCCCCCCCCCACACATTACCTCTTACCGCCTCCCCCCCCCTCAAGCTAACCACCTTACTAGCTTCCCATACCGCCTACAATCCTATTGACACCTTTCCTCCACTCACATTCTGATGGACGTAGCCCTCCCAACTCGCAGGTCAGAAGTCCATGCACACAGGATCTTTCCTCTTCCACTGGCCCAAAGAGCTCCCAGAAATGGCTCTCCTATTTCCCTTTCGGGAAATCTGTACCCACAGTAAAACCTCATGGAATCTCCCTTCACGCTTCGGGAGATCGGACTTCATGATTCCGTGAATCCTGTGGTCAAGCATCTTGTCTCTTAGACCCCCGAAACCTAAAGTTATGACGCTTGGACTTTTCTATCTCTATATCGCCTTTCTCCTTATCGCGATTTCGAGAGTTGCGATGTCAAGCAACTCATCCCCTCGACTCCCGAAACCCAAATTATCGAAACTCCAATGCGCTAGCAAGGTTGAACTTTCAACAGCCCTTCATTCCATCAAGATTTTGGACTTCGCGAGTTCGCAAATCCTGATGCGAAGATTTCGGGACTTCACCCTACGAAACCCTGAAATGGTCAATGAAATTGACTTCCTTGTCGAGAGTGCGCCACCTATCCACCTTGCTGATTCTGTGTCCCACACAATCCTCTCATCTTTGGGACTTCACGCTTCGTGATTTCATGATTCCTAATGCAAAGAGTTTGGGACTTCCACTTGCGAAACCCCGAAATAGAAATCCACGGTTAAATCCAACGGCTCTTGTTGGCTTGAATCTACGACTCTACTCCTCCTGAGCTTGAATCTTTGGGAATACTCGTCATAACTCCCCTGCTCCTCCATGAGATCTGATGGCTCACTGGACTGCGCAAATTCTCCACAGAGAATTTCGACCGTCTGTGTTTTCCCTTCACAAGGGCTTATGCAACTTTTTACCAAGTGGTCTTCCCATGGTACTTAACCACCTGCGACCCAAACTTGCGACGCCTTCTCGTTGTTCCAATGCACAAACTTCCTGTGCTTCCTTCGACGACTATGGAGTCTCTATCCCTTCTGAGCTCTCTCCAACTCTCAGTCTTGAAGAAGACTCCTTCATTCACTCCTTGCGGAAAATTCCTTAATTACTCCAAGGAATTTAAATCCTTTGACTCTGCGCACTCCATGTAGCAGTAGCCCTTCAACAATTTCTCAGGTTCGCGACTCTGAGACTTTACTTGGCCTGCACACTCCTTGCATGGCTCTTGTGCCTAGCTGCACTTCTGAGGGAATGAGAACAAAAGCTATCTTTTCTGAGCTTTCAGAGACAAACCTCTGAACCCTTTGTCAATGCACTCCTTGTGGACAATTCAACTGCACTCCTTGCAGGAACTCTTGCTCATATAGAGAAACAATTGAAACTCATTCCTTTTCCCTTTCCTCTCAGATTTCAAACATTCAACAAGAAATCATTCATACATATCATAAAATAAATTACATGACAAAAAGAGGAAAACATTCATGAGCATAACGTTCAAAAATGCATACATAGAGAATATTTGAACACCATGAGTCTGAATCAAAGCCTTCTTGTTTTAATCCAGAACTTTTTTACATGGAATTCAACTACATAGCTCTTTTCTTCTTCTCTTCTATGCTCTATGCTCTCAATTGGTGTTATAACCCTAAATTTCACCACACATGCTTACCTGGCATCAGGCCAACTCATATCCCTTCTTTGCCAAAACTATGTTGAACAAACTCTTTGAAAATCCTCTTGTGTTAAGGCCCATGCGTCCTAACCCATTACTGCACGCGTGTGCATGCTGGCAGGCCCACTACAGCCCACGTGTACCTAACAAAGCACAAAAAAAGGAAAGTTGCCAATGGAACAAAAAGCTATGGGTTAGTTAACTGAAACTCTCAGCCATGCATGGCCGAGAGTTCATCCAAAACCCTAGCTCCTTCTAGCCTATAAAAGAAGGGGTAGGGGTACCATTTGGAAGAGGAAAAAATATAGCGAAGAAACTTTGCCCATTTATAGAATCCATTGTCCCAACCCTTTAGCCTTTCCTCATGCCAAATGAGATTTAACGCAAAGTAGTTGGAGGACAGAAGAAGAGGAGCCCAGGATCAGGATCAAGGAGTGGTGGCTGGTCTCAACTTTGATTGTAAGTTGATTCATTTTTGAAATAATAAAAGAATACTTTTCCCGTCCCAATGCATGAGTTATCTATGGTTTGGTTAATTTATGCTTAATTTCTAACCCTCAAGTAGAGAAGTAGCATGCATGCATAGTGGTTTGTCTTGATTGTAGGTTATCTTTGGAAGGAGCAGCGCAAGCAAGTGGTCAAAGTGCAATGGAGTATCTACGTTGAACGTCGGAGACAAGGTTAGTAGTGATTCTCCATGCATGTACTGTGAAAGAGGGGTCTAAGTTTTGGGTGGTAGGTTAAAAAGTGATTTCTTTACGGTCAAAATCTGCATGCAAGTCTGACCCTAGTTTACTAGTTCATAGGGTATTTTTCCCAACAACAATTGGCATAATCTCATTCTTCTTCCCTCTCTTCTATGTTACAATACACAATTGAGGGTGTCTATATCCCATTTCCCTTTTTCCTTCTAAACTGTCTAATCTACACATTAATTTCTATCGACTTGCATTAACTATCATAAATGCCTTTCTACCTACTAAGGACGAGAGAAGATCGCTCAAGGTCCTTTACAATATTACAAGTGTGATCCTTCTTAATTATCTCATTTAAGATTGGCACATTAACTTCAAGATAGATTCAAAATTTGCACTGGGCACTTCTCCAGCTGTCTTTTATCTCCGCACTGGCTTGCTTGAGATGCTCCTGCATCATACTCCCTTGCCTAAAAATTTTCATGGGCTCCTATCCATGGGCTCATGTACAGTGTGTCCATGCCTCTGAACCTCTACTTCATTCTCCCAGCTGGCATATTCTACTGGATAGCCCTTCCACTTGACCAAATATTCAAAGTATTTCTTTCACCTGGTCTTCTTAATGACCCTTTTGTCCAGTATGCACTCTATCTACGGCTTTTCTGCAACTGGTATCTGTTTTTTCCACTGGACCTCTGGCTGTTCATTTCCCATTCCTGCTTCCTCAGCTTTATATGGGTACAAATCTGAGATATTGAATATCGGAGAAATTCCGATCCCATCGGGTAATTCAATCTCGTAAGCATTCACCCCAAATTTCTTCAAGACCTTACATGGTCCGATTTTCTTCATCTTCAGTTTATTATATGTTCCTCTCAGGAACCTTTCCTTTCTCAAATGTGCTAGAATCAAATCACCAACCTCAAATTGAAGTTGTCTCCTGTGTTGATCTTCTCTATGCTTATATTCCTGGCTTGAACTCTGCAATCAATCCTTCACTTGGCTATGAAGTTCCTTCATCACCTCTGCGAAATATTCTGCACTAGCGCTCCTAGTTGCAATCTGTTCTGAATCTCTCAGCTCAGAAATTCCTCTCGACTACATGCCATAGACAATTTGAAATGGACTCTGCCTCGTGCTTATATTAATTGAGTCATTATAAGCAAATTTTGCCTGTGGTAATATGTTGTCCCAGTGGCTGTGGTGTTCCATCACCAGGCTTCTCAGCAAGTATCCCAGACTTCTGTTTACCACTTCTGTCTATCCACCCGTCTGAGGATGATAAGCCGAACTAAATGAAAAGTTATTTCCCAGCTTCTTCCATAAGGTCCTCCAAAAGTGTCCTACGAACTTAGTGTTTCGATATGAAACTATGCTCCTTGGTAATCCATGAATTCGAATGACTTCTTTGAAAAATAGATTCACAATGTGAGTTGCGTCACTGGTTTTCTGACATGGAATGAAGTGTGATATCTTGGGAAATCTATCCACCACCACAAAGATTGAGTCAAACCCTATTTGTGTTTTTGGCAACCCCAATATGAAATCCATGCTAACTGCATCCCACGGCTTCCCAGGTATGGGAAATGGTTGATAAAAACTTGCATTCTGCCTCCTTCCTTTCGAATGCTGGCAAATTCTGCACCTGTCCACGAACCTTTTGACATATGCTCACATTCCTGGCCAAAAATATGACTCATTCAACTTTCCGAACATCTTATCATGACTGAAATGTCTGACCAATCCTCCACTGTGTTTCTCCTTCAGCAAATTCTCCCTCATGGATAATTTTGGAATACAAAGCTGATTACCTTTAAACAATAATCCTTCCTGGCTCATGTATTCTGCCCATTGGCTTCTGTCTCTAAGAATTGGATTCTCAGCTGCTTCATATGCCTCTTTAAAATCTGGATCAGCTTGATACATCTCCTTGAGATCATCAAAACCTAACGTTTTGACTTTGAACTTCTGCAATAGAAAACACTTCCTGCTCAAAGTATCAACAACTTTGTTAGCAGTACCAGAAATATGTTTAATCACAAAAGTGAAATTTTGCATATATTCAACCCATTTTACATGTCTTTCATTCAACTTCTCCTATTGAGTCACAAACTGCAGTGCATGATTGTCACTGTATAAGACAAACTCCTTGGGAATCAAGTAATGTCTCGATCTCTTCAATGCCTGTATAATAGCATAGAATTCCTTATCATAAGTGGAGTACTTCACTTTCACTTCATTCAGCTTCTCGCTAAAGTATGCTATCGGCCTGTCTTCTTGACTCAAGACTGCCCCTATTGCAAATCCACTTGCATTGCATTTCACCTGAAATGTCTTTTGGAAATCATGCAACACCAAAATGGGTTGTTCCATGATCTTCCTCTTCAACAGATTAAAACTCTTCTCAGCTTCTTCTGTCCAGTGAAAATATTTGTGTCTCTTCTTCACTGTGTCCATCATTGGTGCACTAATTCCACTGAAATTTCTAATGAACTTCCAGTAGAAACTAGCCAATCCATGAAAACTTCTCACCTCAAAGATATTCTTCGGTGATGGCCAATTCTTGATTACCTCCACCTTATCTGGATCCATCCTCAATTTATCTGCAGAAATAACAAACCCCAAATAAATGAGCTTTGTCTTCATGAATGAGGATTTTTTCATGTTTATTAGCAGTTTCTCCTGTTGTAACTTCTGCATCATTGTAGCCAAATGTTTCAGATGCTCTGCCACTGTTTTACTGAAAATCAGTTTGTAATCTAGATACACAATGAAATTTTTTTCGATGAACTCCCTCAGGACTTTGTTCATCAACCTCATGAAGGTACTCGACGCATTTGTTAAGCCAAACGGCATAATAAGCCATTCATACAACCCTTCGTTAGTCTTGAAGGTTGTCTTCCATTCATCGCCTTCCCTCATGCGAATATGTTGATAACCATTTTTCAAATCAATCTTCGAAAAAAAAAATTCTCCACTCAAGCAATCCATCAAATCATCCATCCTTGGCAATGGAAATCTGTACCTGATGGTTATCTTGTTAATCACTTTGGAGTCAGTACACATCCTCCAACCTCCATCTTTCTTCGGACTGAGTACTGTCAGAACAGCACACAGACTCAAGCTTTCCCTGACCAAACCTTTATCCAACAAATCCTGGACTTGTCTTTTGACCTCTTCATTCTCTTGCGGTGTTAATCTGTATGCTCCTTTGTTTGGAAAACTAGCTCCTGGTATGAGATCAATGTGATGATTCACACTTCTGATCGGTGGCAATGAACGAGGTAGTTTTTCCACTACTATGCCAATGAACTCTTCCAGCAGTTCCTGAACTTCTTCTGGTAAATCATCTACCCTTGTGCTGGTCAAAACAATCTTTGGTTTCCTGACCACAATGAATTGTGGTTCCTCCTTCTTCTTGACCTCTATAAGAAGTTCCTTCCCACTCATGAGAAGTACAGTTTTGCTTACTTCAGGTTTCACCTACTTATCCTTGATTGGATGCAACATGTGAGTTCTCCCATTCTTCTCTAGGGTGTATGTGTTCATTCTCCCCTCATGAATCACATTCCTGTCATATTGCCACAATCTACCTAGCAATAGATGACAAACATCCATGGGAATAACATCACTGAGTATCTTATCATTATATCCTCCTATCTTAAATTCAACTAAACATTGTTTAGTGATGGTTACATGATGTCCTTTTTGTAACCATGAAACTCTGTATGGGCTTGGATGATCAATCGTCTCCAGCTCCAGCTTTTCTACCATCTCTATAGAAACGAGATTATATGTGCTACCACTGTCCACAATGACCTTGCATACCCTATCTTTGGTCTTGCAAGTAGTCCAAAAAAGTCTGTTTCTTTGGATTGAACTCTCCACCTCTTTCTTTGATGTCAAAAGAGCTTTTCGCATCATCAACAATCTTCTACCTTCAGCATCTTCTACCTCAATATTTCGCCTCTGCGCTTTGGCGCTGTGAGTCTCACCTCCTTATTTATTTTTGTTTGGACACTCATAAGACTCGTGTCCAGCCTTTCCGCATGTGAAGTGTTGTTCCAGAGTTTGTGTTTTAAGGCTGTAAAACACACCGTCTAGGCATCCAAAACGATAATACTTTTAAAACAAAGAACCAAAGAAAACCAGAACAGATTCAGTTTCTCAACTGTCTCTGTCTTTCTTCCCTTTGTTCTAGCTGTTTTGTAGTTCATGACTTCTAAGGAAATGTTATCTGATAATATTTTATGCCAATTAAATCTTCGCCCCTCTGAAACCTCCTCTAGGAGGGGTGTCCATTCTGCACTAAAGTGATTTGAGTCCTTTTTCCCATATAGCCTGCATAACATCATTCCTAAATACCTCATATAGGCATTCAATGAAGCAGTGGCATATATTCACTGTGCATCGGCCCTAAATTTGTTTTTCTCTCTAACCCACTCTTTTATCATGTCTGAGTATGATTGACCTCCTTCAACGCATTCTTTTTGTTGAAATGTGGCTAAAAACTCAGAATTTAAAGTATGCTTATGATTGGGTGATAACTTATACATTACTTGGATATGTTCGGGCCTGAATGAGCCGGTGACCTCTCCTTGCTCGTTCAGTATGCTTCTTGTTGGAACGTCTACCTTATCCAATGCCCAGATAACCATATCTGTATATGAAACCATTCGCGGACGTGTTGCAACCTTATGAAGACCTGTTTCGGCTATGTCTCGGAGATGGTTGTCTGTACCATTATCCGAATATGAAAGTTCATCTTCCATTTTCTCTGCGATTGCAGCCCATGATTTAACATTGTGTATTATTCCAGCTGCAGTAGTATCTGAAATGATATCGCTTTCTGGTTGTTCTTCGGTTTTCTTTGAAGCCTTTTTGGGCGCCATAATTTAGCAGCAAGAATCCGAAGCAAACAAAATTGTCAACAGTGGAGCAGCTCAGAAGAAGAGAAGAACTCTGCGTTCACTTGAAAACCTGAAACAGAGCAGAATTTGGCTTTTGGAATAATGTAAACGTTTCGAAAAATTATTTCAAATACATCATAATATCTTCGAAATCTGTTCATCTATTATGAAATAAATGCAAAGATATTCCCGATAAGTTGCTTTTAATGTTTGTACCTGAGATTTCCAATATTTTTGAATATAATAGAAACCTGCCGTATACAGATCATTTATTAAAAGTTGGAAACTTTAAACCTCATCTCTGAGAATGATTTATTATCGTTAATCTTATCTTAAGTTTGAAAAATGCTTTCATCGGAGTTTCGGAACTTTCGATGTTAAGGAAGTAAATCATCGTAAAACACCGATCACCGAAATTGCGATATATTATTTAATTCAAACATTTTAATTATCTTAATTAATCCAGATTACCCTTTCGAGATTTCATTAATAAAGAGCTCGAAAATCAGGAAATTGGATATCGGGGAATCGGGGAATTCAATGACATAAAAATTGTTGCTCACAAAATCACCAATTGCGATTTCCCGATATGATTAGTCATTCTTAATCATACTTAACAGTAATTAGATTACTGTCAAACCTTACTTAAGAATTAATTACGATCGGGGATCGGGAAATCCGAGGAAACGATGTTAAGTTGATTTGTTCTCACGAAATCGCGAATCCCGATTTTGCGATGAGATTATCTTAGAGTTTAAACCCATTTTAAAACGGATTTAAGTAAATGATGTTTTTAATTAAGGATTAATATATCGGGATATCGGGAATCGGGGTTTCGCTATTTAATTTGTGGTGAACATTTGTTCATTCAAAACTCTGAATTCCAATGTCCTGACGTAGATGGATATACCTTAACTTAGAATCAATGTCCGTTGCAAAATATTCTTTCGAATGGTATTGAAAAACTTATATACTTTGGTTTTTTTAGTTATTCTTTGTTCGAACAATGAACCACAAAGGCATCGTGACTTCGTTAGATATGAAATTTTTGCTTTCGAAAATTTATATGATGTAAAGACTCAAAGATACAATATTTTTCGTCTTTAAGATTAAAAATCCAAGATCTGTTTCAACATAGGCTCCAACTGGGGACCTCGTCTCCTTGCGGGATGAGGAGAACGTGCAGACTCAGTGCCTACATTGGGTTATGGGGTCAAAGTTTGTCACTGATAAACTGTTCAAAAGTAAGAAAAGAGAACACGAACAGTCTTTGAATTTTTTTTCAAAACTTATCATTTGTTGAAATTCAGTTATGATCTTCTTTAGACTTTTCCTTCTCATTCCAAAATTGATTTAGTATTGAGATAGTTAGAACAATATTTTATAAGCTCAACAAATTATCAAACATTTCATATTGCATCAATTGAAACATAATTCATCAATTTAAAACTGGGAGCTCTATTTGACTTAGGACGAATATCCAGTTTTCGAAAAGTTGGCAACTAGAATAGATTATAGATAAGTGTGACACCTTACAGATACCTCAGACATTGCTTCACTTCCAGCAGGCCTGTTCAGTACCTCGGTGAAGTTATCTGTCCCTCTTTACTAAATTTCCTTTCACCGCTTTGAGCACTAATTTTATTTTTTAGACATTGCTTCACTGCCAGCAGGCCTGTTCAGTACCCCGGTGAAGTTATCTATTTTATATTTTCAGATGAGGGCAATCATTTAGATGAATTTCCTTTCATCGTCTGTATGACTAGATGGGGGCAATCAGTTATAAATTTCCTTTCACCATCTATCTTATATTTAGCTCAGAATTATGAAGCGGGGGCAATCAGTGATACTTAATATCAGGGTTGGTAATCTGTGTAAAATCTTATAATCAAGGTTTGTCAACTTGTTTTGATTATTCTAGACCACTTTTTCTCAACCTTCAAAACTTCCTAAGTCTATAGAAGAAAGGGGAAAAACTTTTTCAAGGGCTCTTCTTTTGAGCAAGCTAAAAGTTCAGACAAACTGTTAAACAACTTAAGATATACAGATTTAATCTCACACTTAACCATTTTATTCTGAGAGGGAAAAAATGCATATTGATCTATTTGAATTCAATCATTTGATAAATTTCAAATCCAAAACAAAATTTCATCAACTTTCATGCACATACCTCAAAATCCAATTTTACTTCAGGGTAGCCATATATAAATAAGTTGAAATCATGTACTTACCATGCAGAAAGTATGTATTTACAGATTTGAGATAAAATTGTACAGAAAATTAGGACATTTAGTTTTATGTCTTCATGATTTTATAAATTTTTATTTGTGACGTAAGAAAATTTTAAAAAGAAATCTGTAAGTACACATTTATTTTATTTGATTTTGATTTTTTATTTATTTACATTTATATATACAATTTTTATTTTTATTTATTTATTTTTATTTTTATTTTTATTTATTTATTTTTATTTTATTATTCCATGTAATGCTTTAAGAAACGTGCATT
>JASDQU011378544.1:8713-20754 GCA_032191745.1 Picea mariana | reverse complement strand
AAAATGGATTTTAAGAACCGATGGTTGAGAACTGAGATAGCAAATAAAATCGGGTCGATCATTTTGTTGTGAAAAAATAGAGATTATGAAGAGTTACCTGGTCCACCATTCTATTCCTAAGTATGGTGCCTTTGTCAAGCACTTTCATGGCCACGCTTTCTCCAGTCTCCATATTCTGCGCGAATTTCACCTTAGCGAAGGTCCCCTCGCCAATGGTCCTCCCCACCTCATACTTTCCGACCTTTCGCATTACCACCTTCCTCGACTTCATCTCAACTTTCTCCTTATACGGCAAATGGGCTCATGGTTCAGCGGTGAAGGCAGCGGCGTGTCAAGCAATCCACCAAGGTTCGATTCCCTTGGAAGCACAAATAGGCGATTGGGAACACACTCCAAGCTTCTTATAGTGCCTGCCCAGCTGTAATGTTTGAGGAATTCAAAGAAAGCAAATCTCCTTCGATCGCCAATCCAACTGGTTGATTTCAAACTTGGAGAACAATAACTCAAAATCCCGGCCAAACAATAAGTCAAAGATTGATCCCAGGACTCTCAGACAATTATTATCTCCGAGATCCGACGTCAATTTATCCGTAAATGAATCAAAATATCTTAAAAATACAGAGTCCAAGTATCAGCAAATTCTTCAAAATTATAAAAATCCGGACAGAGAATTATATCCAAACCTTCTCTGCGGCAACTTCAGCTCCCACAACGAAATATTCGCATATAGACCACAGCCAGATGCGGAACAAAACGCAGAATCCCAAAATCTTGTCCGGAACCTGTTTCCCGATGACGATGCTGTTCAAATACAGTAAATAGAGAGAGCTCCTTTATACTTTGTGCTCTGCAAAACCTCGATCGAAGACGTAGGCTCGCTTAGCTTCCGGGCTCATCGATATTTATAATGTTCACGTATCTTCTTAAATTCTCCGCAAGTTCGCAAAATGTGACGGATGAAGGAAGCGAAGGGATGATTATTAAAACCACTTTACGCAATACCGCTTTTTGGGCGCGCAGAGTGGTTTTCAATTTATTTAACCTCGTGGGATGATCATTTATTTTAAGTCCAACTTTGTAGAAACGTGTAGTTATGGAAAATATGAATTCTCAGTCATTTAGTTTTTAAATTTCTTTTAATTGACAGCAAGTAAAGTATAGAAATTAAAAAGAATTTTTTAACCGTTAGATTTACTTAAATTATAAAAAAATCATAAATCATAAATTATTCGATATAAGAGTTAGTTGATTTTTTATCATTAAAATATAATAATTACATAATGTTTATAGTTTTTTAGTGAACAAAGTTTATTATATTTATTTTCTCTTTAGTTTTATTTTTTTTAAGTTTAGTTTACTTCTCCAAAAATGTCATTAAACAAAGTCTATTATATAAATAGTCAAATTAAATATTTTTCAAAATATGAATTAATGAATTGTTTAAGTTCATTATTATTATTATGATTTTTTTAAATTAAAAAATTTTAAAGTAATTAAGTTATAAGTATAGTTAAAGTTACCTTTTATTTTTTTAAATTCTATTATATAAATAATTAAATTAAATATTTAAATATTTTTCAAAATATGAATTCTTTAAAGTAGTTATTATTATTATTATTATATATATATATATATATATATATATATATATATAGTTAAAATTACTTTTGATTTTTCAAATTCAAAATATGAATTTATAAAGTGTTTAAGGTTATTATGATTTTTGTAAATAAAATTAAAATAAAAATAATTAAATTATAAATATAGTTAAAGTTACATCTTATATTTTTAGTTTTATCTTTTGAAAGTTTACTTGTCCAAAAATGTCATTAAACAAAGTCTATTATATAAATAGTCAAATTAAATATTTTTCAAAATATGAATTTATGAAGTGTTTAAGGTTATTATGATTCCTAAATTAAAAAATCTTTAAAAATAATTAAGTTATAAATATGGTTAAAGTTATATTTTATATTATTAAAGATACAATGTTTTAAAAATTTATAAATTTTATAAAATCACTCATCTTATTGTATTTTTGAGTTATTTATTTTAATAACCAATTTTACTATATGTTAGGAATATTAGTATTAATTTTAAAAAAGATTTATTTTTTCTAGTAATATTGGAAAAATAATTTTAATTATCAAAATTAGCATCTATAAAATCTTTGAGTTGTTTCAAAATTTTCTTATTAATGATTTTATTATCATTTCAAGGCTTATTTTTAATTTTTTTAAGGATGTAAGATTTAATATTATTAATTATTTTATGTTCCAATGTAATGCCCCATATCTTGGCCTTATGTGGATAGAAATTTGATTTTTTTTCTTATCTTAGCAATTCATTGCAGGGTCCCCCGAATGGGGTGATATAGACGTACTGGGAGGACACATAACCCTTTCGAAGGAAGCACTAGGACATTATGTGTCAAGTGTTGTTTTAAACCACCCCACTTGGTCGTATTATCAAGATGGTGGGAGTTAATTGAAGTTTGTGCGGCAAATTATGTTGGATATGGGGTTGTTCACTCTTATCAATCCCCCTATACCTTGGCTTTGCTACGGAAATGACCAGCATTAACGCTAATTACTCTAGCGCATGGAGCGACCTCTTCATTATGCAGCATGATTTTGGTGAATGGTATTTTCGTCCAGCAGAAATTATGTTTCTCAAGGGGACTAGACACAATAGAGATCATTGTCCACCAGGAACGTTCTACCATCCACAACTGAAGTGGATGTCGATATTGGCAGTTGGGTTACTGACTTGGGTAGCTCTTAGTTCAAAACGATTGATCTTTATTGGCATATAAAGACCTTCTTGGGCAAAATTATCTTGGACAATGAAGATGAGTGTGATGAAATGTAGGAGCAATTGGTTGAGGTGTGTCACCAACTCAAGGACATCTGCGCTCACTTGGACACTCGGGACGACCATGGAGAAGCCCAACAGGGCACTGCTTCACAGCCACATGACCAGGAGCTCGAAGAGGAGACGAGCGACCTCTCTCCCGTTTAGTTTGTTTGTGTGATTTGCATTTTGAGTCTTTTAGGAAGTTTTTTCTACAGTCTAGGGGATGATTGTATTATGATAGATAAACCTCTGGTTTACTTTATAGCTATAAAAGTTTGTTTTTACTTAAGAACATAGTACAAACTATTTGGACAAAAAGTTTGCTCCAGTATTGTTGGTCTCGTATCCCCAGCAGTAGGCCAACATCTCAGTGGTTTTTGTACATCTTTACTCACTCTGGTAAATAGAATAGTTTGATTGGTTTGTCGACAAGAAAAAGTAATTCATTGTTGGGTATCTATTTAGACTCAACTAGACTAAGCTAGAAATTTGAGATGTACATCTGAACCTATTTATGTGTGTTATAATGTTATCTTTATTGTTATATGTGCATAATGATGATAGTTATGTTAATTGTTTAAACGTGCAAATTTAGATGTGGAATTTCAATACATGGATACCCGTTCAAAATTATGTTGTGAATGTATAATAGATGCAAGGCATGGTGTAAATAAGCATACATTTATTAATTTAATGTCAATACAAATATGGATTCTTATATGAAATTTGTGATGTATCTACATGGATATGTGTATTGGTGAGATAACCTATAGGTTGATGAGCTATGCAATAGCCAAATTACCGTATTGTTGAGGTAACTTGAATGTCATAGACATCAGGAAAATAGTGTGTACTATTTGTTTTATTTATGATTTCAAATATTGCTATGATATATGGTAAGTGTGGTTTTGACAGGATGCACAACTTGCCCAAAGTAGTTGTTTGATTACATGACTCTAAGAACAGTAGTTGTGTAGTATGGCTTGATGTAGGGTGTTGACCCTAGCTCTATCAGGAAGGGTGGAGGTATTTCCCACCACATATCATATTGACCCTAATTGCATCAAGAGGGGTGGATGTATTGTCCATTGTTTATCCTCTGAAACTTGGAGTCGTGGGAGGGATGTGTTAAACCACACTCCCCTAGACGTGTGATGGAAACTGTTAGTTTCCTGTTGGGGAAGCTTGGTCGAGATAGATGAAACTTCAACTTGCATGTTCTATCTAGAGTTAGATCAATATAGTTGACGCTCCAACTTAGTCCAGCAGAGGAAGGGATAGGATGTAGAAGATGGAAGTAGGGTACAGAGGAAGGATGATTCGTTGTTGGTTGAGGATACTGCTTGGGGATTAGATGTGCCACTCTTGTTTACTCATTTGGTTCACACCATATTTAAAACCCTCATTTTGATTTCCTTTTAATATTTTAAGTGTGATTTAATCAATTATTGATGAATTATTGTAATTTTGTTTGTTAAAATTATTAAATTTTACATTTACTTGATATGTTGTCCTCAATGCCTTAGTGTGATTATACAAGAACTATGCACTAGATACAATGGTTGTTTATTGTTAGTACATGCATAGATTATGTGTTTGCTAGCTACGCATACATACCCAACACATGTAAACTAGTACAATTAATTGATGCATTAATTATTAAACTAGGTTATTAACTATTTAATTGAATGGTTTGATGATTATCTAAATTATATTGCATGCATAAATATCAAATAACATTAGATATCTTCTTTGACTTTGATTGGTGGTTGGTATGATGAATTAAATGAGTATGGTGGGTTGTCATAAATTTTGTGGAAAATTGTCAATTTGCATTTATAAGCTAGCATGAGAAGAAAGACTTTGCATTTTATTTATTATTATTTTATGTAAGTCATTTATGTTTTAGATTTATTTTAATTTTCCCCAAAAATCTAAATGAGGGAGGTCGGTGGCTAATAATAATAGTGGTGGAGCAGACTTGGAGAGGGGGTATGGAAACTTAATAAATAGGAATAGGAAGTGGCGTTGGGGGAGGCGGGGGAAGGAAGATATATTTCTTGTGTTAGTTTTTTTAATAGTGTATGTGCTTTGTTGTTCTTGGAGTCACAAGGTTTCTTGGAGCTAGGAAACCGACTAGGCTCCTAGTTGGCTGGGAGGATAATTATGTTGTTTCATTCTGGGCAAGTGAGAAAAGAATGTTTGGAAGCATCTTCCTACTACTACCAGGACTACATGCAACTGATCAACTTCAACAAATTAGAGAAGAGATATTTTGTTAGTGTGTATTTGTTATGATTATGCTATTCCATTTAAAGAGTAAAATTTGTTACATCAATTATTTTAATGTTTTAATGCATGTATGTATAAGTTGGAAAATATTATTTCATAGCATCCCATGCAGAGGTGCTACATCCAATAATTAAGTCAAGCCTCAAAATATCTAATTCAACCTCTTTTCAATGAATAGTTGTTATTACTTATACTATGAGTAATAACATGGAGTTTATCATTACTCAACTTGAGTAACTTATGTGTATATTTTAGATATCTAATCATGGCTTAAGATGCCATGAAGGTACAACCAACTTCAATCAAGAGAATCGGGCAAGCAATATTACGTTTAATTTTAAAATTATAAGTTATAAAACTTTTTTGGATTCACTCAATTTTATAAAACTTCATAATCATAGAGATTACCTTAGAGGACTAAACTATTGAAAATGATTTTTTTCTTATCCCAATCCCAAAGTTCAACATTTCTACATATGTTTTCAAAGCCATAATAAGATTTCTAACCGCCAATGATTATCTTATATAGGAGGTGGTTCTAATTTAAATGGAAATTGAAACTGATACCTAACTATTTGTAAGATTGAACCTCGTGCCGTCACCATTTAAAATTGGAGGATAAATTATTTTATTATATTTAATTATCATAATCTTGGTTTTATCAATATTAATTGTAAGTTCGTAGAAATGTTAGAAAGTTTTGGGTTGTTTGTGAATATCATCGATAGTTTTTGGAAAAAGTACAATGCCATAAGCATAGGAGCAATTTAGGATGAGTGTGATGAAATGTAGGAGCAATTGGTTGAGGTGCGTCACCAACTCAAGGACATCTGTGCTCACTTGGACACTCGGGACGACCATGGAGAAGCCCAACAGGGCACTGCTTCACAGCCACATGACCAGGAGCTCAAAGAGGAGATGAGCGGCCTCTCTCCCGTTTAGTTTGTTTGTGTGATTTGCATTTTGAGACTTTTAGGAAGTTTTTTCTACAGTCTAGGGGATGATTGTATTAGGATAGATAAACCTCTGGTTTACTTTATAGCTATAAAAGTTTGTTTTTACTTAAGAACATAGTACAAACTATTTGGACAAAAAGTTTGCTCCAGTATTGTTGGTCTCGTACCCCCAGTAGTAGGCCAACATCTCAGTGGTTTTTGTACATCTTTACTCACTCTGGTAAATAGAGTAGTTTGATTGGTTTGCCGACAAGAAAAGGTAATTCATTGTTGGGTATCTATTTAGACTCAACTAGACTAAGCTAGAAATTTGAGATGTACATCTGAACCTATTTATGTGTGTTATAATGTTATCTTTATTGTTATATGTGCATAATGATGATAGTTATGTTAATTGTTTAAACGTGCAAATTTAGATGTGGAATTTCAATACATGGATACCCGTTCAAAATTATGTTGTGAATGTATAATAGATGCAAGGCATGGTGTAAATAAGCATACATTTATTAGTTGAATGTCAATACAAATATGGATTCTTATATGAAATTTGTGATGTATCTACATGGATGTGTGTATTGGTGAGATAACCTATAGGTTGATGAGCTATGCAATAGCCAAATTACCGTATTGTTGAGGTAACTTGAATGTCATAGACATCAAGAAAATACTGTGTACTATTTGTTTTATTTATGATTTCAAATATTGCTATGATCTATGGTAAGTGTGGTTTTGACAGGATGCACAACTTGTCCAAAGTAGTTGTTTGATGACATGACTCTAAGAACAATAGTTGTGTAGTATGGCTTGATGTAGGGTGTTGAACCTAGCTCTATCAGGAAGGGTGGAGGTATTTCCCACCACGTATCATATTGACTCTAATTGCATCAAGAGGGGTGGAGGTATTGTCCATTGTTTATCCTCTGAAACTTGGAGTCGTGGGAGGGATGTATTAAACCACACTCCCCTAGACATGTGATGGAAACTGTTAGTTTCCTGTTGGGGAAGCTTGGTCGAGATAGATGAAACTTCAACTTGCATGTTCTATCTAGAGTTAGGTCAATATAGTTGACACTCCAACTTAGTCCAGCAAAGGAAGGGATAGGATGTGGAAGATGGAAGTAGGGTATAGAGGAAGGATGATTCGTTGTTGGTTGGGGATACTGCTTGGGGATTAGATGTGCCACTCTTGTTTACTCATTTGGTTCAGACCATATTTAAAACCCTCATTTTGATTTCCTTTTAATATTTTAAGTGTGATTTAATCAATTATTGATGAATTATTGTAATTTTGTTTGTTAAAATTATTGAATTTTACATTTACTTGATATGTTGTCCTCAATGCCTTAGTGTGATTATACAAGAACTATGCACTATAGACAATGGTTGTTTATTGTTAGTACATGCATAGATTATGTGTCTGCTAGCTACACATACATACCCAACACATGTAAACTAGTACAATTAATTGATGCATTAATTATTAAACTAGGTTATTAACTATTTAATTGAATGGTTTGATGATTATCTAAATTATATTGCATGCATAAATATCTAATAACATTAGATATCTTCTTTGACTTTGATTGGTGGTTGGTATGATGAATTAAATGAGTATGGTGGGTTGTCATAAATTTTGGGGAAAATTGTTAATTTGCATTTATAAGCTAGCATGAGAAGAAAAACTTTGTATTTTATTTATTATTATTTTATGTAAGTCATTTATGTTTTAGATTTATTTTAATTTTCCCCAAAAATCTAAATGAGGGAGGTCGGTGGCTAATAATAAGGGTGGTGGAGCAGACTTGGAGAGGGGGTATGGAAACTTAATAAATAGGAATAGGAAGTGGCGTTGGGGGAGGCGGGGGAGCGAAGATATATTTCTTGTGCTAGTTTTTTTAATAGCGTATGTGCTTTGTTGTTCTTGGAGTCACAAGGTTTCTTGGAGCTAGGAAGCCGACTAGGCTCCTAGTTGGCTGGGAGGATAATTATGTTGTTTCACTCTGGGCAAGTGAGAAAAGAATGTTTGGAAGCATCTTCCTACTACTACCAGGACTACATGCAACTGATCAACTTCAACAAATCAGGGAAGAAATATTTTGTTAGTGTGTATTTGTTATGATTATGCTATTCCATTTAAAGAGTAAATTTGTTACATCAATTATTTTAATGTTTTAATGCATGTATGTATAAGTTGGAAAATATTATTTCATAGCATCCCACGCAGAGGTGCTACATCCAATAATTAAGCCAAGCCTCAAAATATCCAATTCAACCTCTTTTCAATGAATAGTTGTTATTACTTATACTATGAGTAATAACATGGAGTCTATCATTACTCAACTTGAGTAACTTATGTGTATATTTTAGATACCTAATCATGGCTTAAGATGCCATGAAGGTACAACCAACTTCAATCAAGAGAATCGAGCGAGGAATATTACGTTTAATTTTAAAATTATAAGTTATAAAACTTTTTTGGATTCACTCAATTTTATTTCAAGTCTCGCGAGAGACTTTGCAAGCTCAAACTTCATAGTCATAGAGAATACCTTAGAGGACTAAACTATTGAAAATGATTTTTTTCTTATCCCAATCCCAAAGTTCAACATTTCTACATATGTTTTCAAAGCCATAATAAGATTTCTAACCACCAATGATTCTCTTAAAGAGGAGGTGGTTCTAATTTAAATGGAAATTGACACTGATACCTAACTATTTGTAAGATTGAACCTCGTGCTGTCACCATTTAAAATTGGAGGATAGATTATTTTATTATATTTAATTATCATAATCTTGGTTTTATCAATATTAATTGTAAGTTCGTAGAAATGTTAGAAAGTTTTGGGTTGTTTGTGAATATCATCGATAGTTTTTGGAAAAAGAACAATGCCATAAGCGTATAAGAGAATGATGACAACAAGTTCAACCAATTAATACCAATATATCCCTACTCTTCTAAAATTACTTAATTTTATCGATATAGATACCAAAAATGTTGAAGAAATGGTTCATCTTTAGTTTTACCAATATTATAATTAATGTTCATAAGCTATTCGTTATTACATTTCATCTTGAATTACGTTTAGCCCAGGTGGTTGAGAGGAAAAATTATTATCCTCCACACTTGGGTTCAAATCTTACTTGTAACATGTTTTTCTCTTAATGAATTTAAGCTCAAAAATATCTCATATAATTACATCTAAAAGGATTCATATGATATGTTCAAGTAAAAATGTTACATTTTAATTACATCAAAGGTGTTCTTTTAGGGGAGGTTCTTCTCGGGCCTTCGTCGTCCATCCAAAGCTTATAAGATGCTACCATATGTTCATATAAAACCAACCGATATTTTATCTCCACGTTTATTCTCCTTCATCGACTTTGAATCTTCTCCTTCATTGACTCCACACCGCTGGATATACTGCAACGCTAGTCACAAGCACACCCAAAGTGGAACATGATAGTAAACCGTGAAGTGAAGCTCGTGGAGGAGCCCATGTAGCCGGTCTGTCATGTCTGAACATAATACTCAAGAGGTCAATCTGAGATGAGATAGTTGTATGAACATAGTACTCGAGAGGTCAATCTGAGACAAGATAGCATACAATCCCAGCTTATAGTAAGTTAAAGATGTTGGTTATCCTTGAATATTCATATATTATCATGTAGTTCAATCTATGGGCACACGCTTAAATTTATGCTTAATTTTGCATTGTCTCGTATGTATGGTATTATGCAGGAAAAACAAGCAATGGTGAAGGAAACCCTGAGGCTTCATCCTCCGACTCCCCTTTTGCTTCCTTATGAATCTATGGACTCATGTATCATTTCAGCTTGTGAAATCCCTGCAAGAGGCGGTCATGAAGGGGAAACAAAGCTCCACTTACGATTATGAGGGCATATCTCGTTGATTTCCAAACAATGGTGCAACAGTTGACGGGTTTCCCCCTCGAAAAAAGAAGCAAGGCGTTCCCCTCTCTATTGAATCCACAGCCAAAGCGGTCGGGCCGAATCGACAACAATATTTATGTACATATATGTGTATTTAATTTAATTAATTTATAGTTTTTCAATATATATATATATATATATATATAATGTGAAACATCATAAAAATTTTAAAAGGAAAGGTGATGACCATAGGTTTATTGCTATTGCTTTGCATAATGTCATGAGCATGGCCTTTAGCCATCACAAAAGGTACCATGTTGCTCAGTGCACATGAAAATGTGGTTGATGTACAACCTGGAGCTGGCGAGTAGAATTTTGGTTCAAAGAGGACATGTACAGAGCTGGCGAGTAGAATTTTGGTTCAAAGAGGACATGTACAGAGCTGGCGAGTAGAATTTTGGTTCAAAGAGGACATGTACATTAATAGACTACATTAATTCCAAAAGCAATGGGATCTCTTCATATTAAAAGGAAGATTAAGCTTATGAATTATTATCCAAACAAACCGTTGACAAAAATCTCATAGAAAGCGGTAAATGTCAAAATTGGCCTAGTCTTCTTGCAACAAATGAAAAAAAAAATGTAAACTACTTTAATAGAATTTTAGCAATCATGTTCACTATGCATACTCATGTTGCAATAATTTACACTAACCTATCCAAAATATATGCAAATAACACAAGTATCAATGTGGCTACTGCGTTCCCATAGGGTAGACAATGAGACATTCGTTGATTAAGAGCAACTTTTGAATTCATATTTGTCCTCACAAACCCAAATTGAACAGATTTCACAGCCAAAGTTGGCTTTGAGTTTTCATAAAATGCCAATAAACCCTTTTTGCAACAGTTCTCTCCTTTTGCCTTGATGGTTGTGTAATAAGAAATCAAATGAGAAGGCGGTGTTAATAAATAGCTCTGGTCCACCATGAATGTTTACATGAGGTGGTGTTGATCAATGGCTCTAATTCCCCATGGTTTTCGAGTGTTAGGTTTATTAGCATTAAATGCCTTTCATAGAGGGGATAACCTAACTTCCTTATGAAAGTTTTAGAAAGTTGTGTTATTTTGGCATTATACCCTTTATGCCAGGGCTCTATGTTCAAGACTATGATTATACATGGCTCTATATTCAAGACTATGATTATATACTCCATCATTTAGATATATCATTTTTAATGTTTCATAATTAATAATATTTTTGATGTTTTGATGCAAAATACACATTTTAATATTTAAGAGTGAGGATCATCATTTTATTTGGAAAAATGAAAATGAAAAAAAAATGATTCACTTATATTTTTTTCATTTCAAAACCTATCAAGTTTTTTTTTTTTGTCATTCCATGACACGTTATCTTTTACAAAAGAGTGCATTTCCACTTGTGAAGGTCAAAATAATTTAAGAGGATATAACTTTTAAATAAAAATTCCAATTTTAACGCACATTTTAGATAGGTAGCATCGTTTTCAATTTTTGAACCAATATTAGATATGCTTTCCTTGTTTTTCCTTTATTTAATTTTCAATAGGTCATTCAACAACAATATCTTTAAAAACCCTAATAAGCTATTAGGTGCATTTCTCGATAGTTAAGTCTCATCAAAGGATGTTATCCTATTTCGAAACAACAAAGTAAAGATCATTAGATTTTTTTGAAGGTAATACATCAAATGTACATAAGAAGGTTTTTTTGGTCCATTTGAAGTAATACTTTGAATAGAAGGAAAAAGACTTGCAACTACATTCAAAAAAATATGTTAGAATATCCATAAGACTCTATATTTAAACAAGGTTACATGGTAGCAAATATCTGCCGAAGTTTGAATACATGAAAACAATGCAAGAGAGTAATTCATAGTAAGAAATTAAAATGTTTTAAAAATAATATAGATAATATATTGCTAATGGTATCTACAATTATATTCACATAGTAAGATATGAATATAAAATGAAAATGTTATTTAAATAAATTTGTAGTAAAAATA